>JAJLVU010000023.1:0-84159 GCA_030570395.1 Saturnispora gosingensis
GAATATAAACAAAAATCGCTAGTAGCTATTCAAATTGAATACAATCTATGGTTGATCAATGTATACAGAAGTGAAAAGGAAAAATGTACCAAAGAGTAACTTGTTAGTTAAAGCACGTTGGTCTTCAATGTTAAGGAAGAGATGCTAAATTCCCTAAATAATACTTAAACTGTTACTCTATAAACTACTACCTAAGGATTATGAATAAAAAGCGACACTTCGCTCTTTTATAGATATTTGTGTTTACGAACTCTATACGCTAAACTTGCTTAGCTAACCCAATTAGGTATTTACCGAGTTCTGTTAATGCTTATATTTGACACACCCCGTAATCTGTAATGTTATAGGCATATTTATTTATAATTTTATAATGTATGGCAATATTTTTCTGGTGTATTGTATTGACATGGTTGCTGGTGTAGTGAATTTGACGTGACTATATTTTAATTAAATTGACGTAGTAGTTATTTTAATAACTTCGATATTCTTTTGTAAGCAGAGCCATATCTTTGATAAATTTCTAGATTGATAAAGCTTTTAATTAGCTAAATGTTTTGCAACCGGTTTTCTCTATACTTGAGATATATTTATCGATATACTGTTTCATTGTAATTGTGGTCATTAAACATCTTAGATTTGTGCATTGGAAATAACATTAGTTATTCGTACCTTTTAGTTAACTTTTGAAGTCTTTTTTTTGTATTGTTAATTTTAAAAACAATTTCTCTGGGAGTTTTCCCTTTGCAATATAGAACTATTGCTAATTTTTTGTCTGGTTGTTTCACAGACTAATGATGTTTATTGATATATGAAGTACTTTATTTTAGTGTTAAAACAGTTTGAAAATGATTATTGGTGCAAGAAATCCTGGGAATCATTACTAATATGACACTTTTGGCTTGAGTACACGTAGTACGTACAACTGGAGTTATAGGGTGTCCTCTAACTCAATAAACTTATTTCTTTTGAAATACCGAGGTCTAAAAGCAAAGATAAAGGGTACAGTATTTTACCGAAAATATTAGCTGTCCTAATATCTTAGTTTATGATTGTTCTGCCGTGGTTAATACATGTTATGTACCGACTATTTTTTTCTTTTCCCGCATAATATCCGTTAATCTTTATCAAGAAGAATATGCGTGATATGAATGATGAAAGCGATGCCATTAGCGTCTGCATATGCATATGTATTTCAACACTCTTATTGTAATCATCTTGCATCAACCCTTACGTTGGTCTCGTAAGATTTTTATTTATTTTGTGAATGAGTTTAGTTAGTGTGTTAGCTACGTACGTTGGTAGCTTTAGCCACCGTATCAGCTACGTATGTTGATAGATTTAACATAAACATTTAATTCAAGCACAAAGAAATATCAGTTGCACTGATTTGATGAGTGGCATAATAGAGTTTTGCGCTATGCGTTAATGAACAGTTGGGAAATAATGAAAGTAATATTTAAAAACCTTCCAGATAATTCATTATGGTTCTCTCTGGGCAAGCATGTTTAAGTTCTTTTTATTATACGATAAATCTTAGATTCGGCTCTCGAAATCAAATTGATATTGCTTGCAGTTTTGTTTTGTTTGATATAACATTGATAAACAATTGTGAAGGTAACTTCAATAAAGAAGTATTTTATTTATTCACATCAATGTGACTCCGGTAAATAAGTATTTCATTTATTTACATCGTAATGATATAGGTTTTGATTGACGTTCTGGATGACTATAGTAATGATGAGAAGTCATATAAAAATCATCCTGTGGTACGTTTAATTTAGTTAAATTCTTCAAGAAACGCAAAAAAAACCTGCAATTCCCTCCATAATTATGATTGTAATAATAATGTTGATTTTGCTTTGTGGTTTGGTGACGGGGTCAAACTGCACAAGCGACAACGGTCAATAAATGATAAAATGTATTAAGGTGGACAACCTCTTTATATGAGAAATAATAAAATAAAACACTAATGCCATTAGTGTCTCTTGAGTATATATCTCTATATGAAATAATTCAATGTCTTTCTAAAAACGTGTTAAGCATCGTTTTGGAATAAAACTTTTTGTAAATTGTTCTTGGACAATGTCAGTAGTCATTGATTGAATATGACAGTAATTCTAACTCAATGTTTTAGATGAATACTTAGAATCTTGTTCCATTGATTAGTTATTTTGCACATATTTGCTAAGAAATTAATGTCAGTGTGCTTAAAGTTAAACAATAACTTGTTTACTTTCTTAGTTTTGATTCTTTCATCCTCTCCCCATTTCCTGGACTCGCTGTTTGCACTTTTGGAAAGGTTAATCAATACATTTTGTTCTCTGAAAATATGTGAGCAGGATTTTATAATTACCCTGAACACTAAATAGGATTTATGTTTATCCTGAACATTAAATAGACCATAGTCCTTGTATGAGTGGATGAGAAACAGTACTGAGAGGCCGAGGAATTGAAATCTTCAATGCTATCAACGCAATGACTGAGAAGCAAATGCCATTAGAAGATACAATTAATTGATAACTTGATATATTGGTTGGAACAGTTACCAACAACCTAACCGTCAGCACAAGGTTTATTGAGCTGAATTATGTAACAATAATCTTAATGAGCGTCTTGGTGCTATGTTTTAGTGAGTTTTCATCTAAGTCTGATTATTTTAACTAACAAGACATTTAACGACCATACACTGTTTGAGTGACATGATAGACGATTTGTAGTGCAACAAAAGCATAAAGTTTAATAAGTGTCTTTACCTCAGGCTTTAGGTCTAAACCATGTTGCCATCAAGTGAAAATTTTTCTTAAAAGTTGTAATAACTCTCTACAGCTCTTAGTTGAACAGACACTAATGGTTGATGTGTAACCGTATTTGGAATTTGACGAGATAAGGAACAAAAGACTGGAAATCTGTTAAATGTCAAAATAAGTGGTAATCAATTATTGCTCAGTTATTAATTGAGATATTTAATGTGAAGCATAAACTACAACATACATATTGCTAATGTATGATCACTGATATGCAGTACATACTAAGTTAACCATGTAACACTCATAACACGTTAGTGTACATAACAATGGAGAGTTACATGTAAGGTTTAATGTATTAACACAATACATGCATATTGCATTAATACTTCTGAGCAACAGTATGCTTGAATCCATTCCGTTGCTATCATGTCTATTGGAGTAATCATAACTAACAGGTATTCATCCAATAGAATGCACGCAAATCACTGATGAAATCTATGTACATTATAATATTAACTGAGCATAATAAATGCATGTTTTCAATAAGATGCTAAAGGTTTCGTATATGTACATTAATCATGTAAGAAGCTGAGCATTATTGATACATGAATATCAATATTATACGACTACGAATCATATGATATTGGCCATACGAACATATTCAGAGTTAATGTTTAGATTTCTAAATATATTAAGTTATTAATCCATTGAGTCCGAATTAGTATAAATAGCCGTCATTATTAACGTTATAATTACTTTATATTTAATTTATAATTAACGGTTTGAGTAATAAACTCTGGATTTATCAATCACAACTTACACTCTATTTATATAATCAATATTTTACTATAAAAGGAACTAAGGTTTCCTCTTTATTTAATTATCTTTATATTATTTAAAACAACTAAGATATAGGTTTTTACAGCATCTGGCACTTAACGGTAACCGTATCTATTAAAGGATTTAACAGTATCTCCGGCACGAGGTTCTGTCGACCGAAGCACCAGGTGATCAGGAGATCACAAGTCAGATGTTTTCATATTTATTTGATAAACCAAACAATATAAAAAGCTCACAAAATACTTTTGCTAATTATATTTATATTTATAAAAGAACTAACTTTTATATTGATTGAAATCGATACCAATTCTACAAACAAGATAGCACGGCTTTGTAACAACATAACAATTGGGCGTGTGGCGTAGTTGGTAGCGCGCCTGCTTAGCATGCAGGAGGTCTTGGGTTCGACTCCCAACTCGTCCATTTCTTTTTACTTGTATTTAAAATACATCCGATATCCGAGTTCCCGACTCTTTATATTTCATAGATTCTCTTTTATATTTTTATTGTTTTCGAAACAATTGCAAATGTTGAAAATTTTAATTCAAATCAGTATGCTTTGAGATTTCATGATTCTTTCATTCCATAGGGCCATAACACACATTATAGAACTAATTTGAGTTTAAAGCAAAAAATCACCATTGAATCAGTTTGATTTAGTTTAATAGAGATACATCATTTTGGGTGTCAAAAATTGCCTCGAAAGAACAGACTTAAAGGGAAACTCATAGATTTTCGTTTTTCAGTGACATTTGCCCTTGTGAACATAGTCCTAATATGGCATTTCTTTTTAAACGTAATCCTAAAACCCCTACAGATCTTGCTAGGTCAATTGGGGAGCAGTTAACTAAGCTAGAAACAGGCTCTGATAAGAAAAAGGCAGAAGAGGAGATTACGCGTCACTTATTCACAGTCAAAACAATTATCAACGGCGAAGATGGGCCGTTTTCAGATAGTCCTGCAGATGCAATGACACAGCTTAGTCAAGAGATCTATAACACTGATTTGCTATATTATTTGATTCTGAACCTGAAGGAAATTGAGTTTGATTCAAGAAAAATAGTGGTTAGCTTGTTCAATTCATTGCTTAGACGCAAAGTTGGCAATAGATCGCCAACAGTAGATTATTTGCTTTTGAAGAAAAAAATTTTAATATTACTTATGAAAGGCCCTGAAGTTCCCGAAATCTCGATAAATACTGGCCTAATGCTAAGGGAAGCTATAAAATACGAAGACCTTGCTAAAGTGGTTTTATACGAGCCTCAATTTTGGGAGTATTTCAGATACGTTAACACAAATTCATTTGAAATATCTACTGATGCATTTTGTACCTTTTATGAGCTTTTGACTTGCCATCCAAAGATTGTGGGCGATTTCTTTTCAAGGCCCACAATAGTTGATAAATTCATAAAGGGAATAAATGGGTTGATTGCCGGTGGTAACTATGTTACTAAAAGAGAAAGCATCAAGCTATTAAGCGAAATTATAATGCTGAAACAAAATTATGGGTTACTGACTAAGTATGTCAACGATTCCGATAATCTCAAAATAGTCATGTTGCTTTTGAGTGATCGTTCAAAAAATCTTCAACTTGAAGGATTCAATGTCTTTAAGGTTTTTGTCGCAAATCCCAAAAAGGAAAAAGGAGTTACTGATATTTTAGCCAGAAATAAGCAAAAGTTACTTTTTTTTTTAGATGGTTTTAATAAAGAAAAGAATGATGAATTGTTCACTGCAGAAAAGGCCTTCGTTATTCAACAGATTCAGCAATTGCCAAATATAATTCGCTCGGAGAAGACAAGTGAAAACGATGCACCAAGTACCAGTCTTTCAGGCCAGAAAAATATTCCCTAGTTTTTATATATATATAAAAAAATTTATAGCTTTACTTATGTAGGTGAGGTGGTTGCTAGTCAATCTTGTCTTATTTTTATATACCAATTTTCATTCTTATACTTCACATATTTCAACAATGCTTGTCACATTTCTATTATTATACATGCGACAGAAATTCATTCAATAAGATTAAATGCTCACTATACTCAAATAAGTAGAGGATGAAGCAGTGGAAAAAAGCTCCCCATTACTGTCAAAAGCACCATCGCATTTATTATTAATGAAAGACTCTAATATTTTGTTTGGCCAGTATTGTGTTCCTTCTAAGGTGGAGTCAATAACCAACTCACCTTTGTGGGCGAGAGAATCTAAAATCATTTTCAATATCATGTAACTCATATTAAAATCGGTATTTTGGAGCTGTAGGATCGTTTTACCTGGGTTTTTTTCAATATATGAGGATATTTTTCTGGCTATTGAATTAGTTTGGTTTTTTTTGGAAATTATCACTAAGTTTTGGTTAGATTTGTCAATTGCATTATCCAAACTTAAAGGAACCTTTGATATTTTAAAATTCAGGTTTAAAAGCTTGAACCTATTCACTGCATCATATAGCTCATTAGGAGATATCAAGTTTACACGTCTGCTTTTGTTGTATAGCATATATAAGTCATTTAAGGTGATAAGACCATTATTTTGTTCTAATACATTGTAAAATGTTAAAAACTCTGAAATATGACGAGATAATTCATCAATATATTCTTGTGATAATTTTGATTTTGTATTGACAGTTGGCTTACCATTTTTTAAATGTTCCAAGCTGTTGATTTTCTTAAAGTTCATCAAATGACTCGTATTACTTTTTCGATTGACAATGTTTTTCAAGCTATTTATTTTTCCATTGGGTTCAACTTCAGTTGAAAAAGTTTTGTTAATAGTGTTGTCTATCAGTTTATTGTCATGTAAAACTAATCGGTACTTTTCTGATAATTCTATTAGTTGTTGTGCTTTAGACATTAATTCATCAAGGTTTTGAATGGAATTATTCATTATCATAGAAATTTCGTTATTGTTTTGTTCTGATTGAGTAGCAAGCCCATGAATGCCACGAAGATAAGCTGACGGTTTTGAACTTGAGCCTGCAACACTTTTTTTAGTATTTGTTGATGCAAATGCAATCC
Organism: Saturnispora gosingensis; assembly: GCA_030570395.1. Lineage (NCBI taxonomy): Eukaryota > Fungi > Ascomycota > Pichiomycetes > Pichiales > Pichiaceae > Saturnispora > Saturnispora gosingensis. Next base: position 6,605 of record JAJLVU010000023.1, read on the forward strand.
CAGTTTCATCTTTGATATCCTTTTTGTTAAATTCAACAGCACCTTTATTTGCGCCATTGGAATCTTGAACATAGGTCCACATGGCATGCTTTATAGTACTATTGAGGTTTGTGTAAAATGTTTTGGCACCACCGTTCCTAAAACTTAACTTGATAGTTTTTAGCTCCAAATCATTTAGTCGTTCATCAAAGCCAAGATTAAGTTTTATGGACCTTCTATTGTTCACTTTATTTTCTGCAAGGTTAGTAACACCCAAATTAGCACCACATATTTCACAATTTTTCATTGAAGGATGATTGCAGAATGTACAATCGGGACATCGGTTGTTATCATGAGACGAGGAAGTGGAATATATATCTCTGGCCTTTCTATTTTGGTTTTTTATCACTTGGGATATTGTTTTCCAGGTTGACGTGACACCACAGTTCGAACACACAGGTAACGAATCGCATTCTCGTTCTAGTCTTTCAACTTCAAAGTTGTTTGTTTTGAGCTCATTGGTATAGTAGCAGATGGGACAAACCCAGGCTAAAAGAATACTTTCTTTCCTAATTGTATCCGTTAAACAAAAATCGTCTTTAGTCTTCATTGTGATGATAACCTTAGGGCTCGATTTTAAAAATCCTCCGTAGTAATCAACCTTTTCGACATCAATTAACTTGATTGACATACTAGTTTTCTTGCCTTCATTGTGGACATAAATTATGCGCTGATCCGTCAAGTACACTCTTCCTGATTGAAAATCAAGTAGTTTAGTATCGCCCTGATAAACACCTACTGAAGACTGAATAACAACATCATGCTCACCTTCATCTAGTAATGGCTGGCCACTTGACGAAAGCAAGACACTCGTCCAGTACGGTGACTCTACTGTTTTAAACATACGCAAGTATTATGCTGTATTTTGCTAAAGTAACTTTAAGTGCTCGCAGCCAAATTTTTCCAAAACCAGGATAAGCTTGCTTTGATTGAAAGAATCCAATAGTAGCCTTACAAAAATAAAGCATTTTCGACATTCAATAGATTCGGTATTGCAACAATATTCAAAGATATGATTTTAATCTCATATCGGTATTACTAGTTCACAAGTGTTGTAGCATAAATAAAATATCACATCAACTAACATTACAAGTTTATACATAAATCAACGTATTTTTGTGGTACCCATCTCTACCAGCAACATTTTATGTGCTACTTTTTCCAATTTCAGAGCGTGAAACTGGCCTAGCAGCACCACCACCGGTGGTGTTTGAGCTTGCCCAAGGCGCTCCCGTGGTAATAGAATGGCTAATGTCAGACACCTTTGAACTTGGGCCTATACGGTTGCTACCAGCATGTGAGGCGTTGATTTCACGCCTCAAAGCACTAACATCAGGCTGCCGCCTATAAGCAAGTGTAGCATTGTTATTTGCTTTCTTTAATGAATGACATGGAAAGTTAGTGCTGTTACTATCTTTAGCTGAGGCAGAAGATAACCCCTGGGTGCTCGGAAGTGATTGCCATAGAGCTTCATTTTTGATGTTATAAGTTCTTGCCCCGTTGGAATCTGAATAAGCAGTACCTAGAGCCCCTGAAGCACTAACCCATGGATAAAGAACGCCTCCAAACCAAAAATGTTGCACCACAGGCCATTTACCCAGAACTTCATCAGCATACATTCTCCATAAACCTTTAGCTACTTTCTCCCAACTTTTTGCAGCTCCAATATTATAAAGTATAGGCGAGTGTTCAAAGAATGCACCCTTTTTGACTGTATATATAAACGAAAGAGAAGCAAAATACAAATTTCTTGCTTCCAATGTCTTGATAACGTCTTTATTCAATGTTGATGATGGTAACGGAGCCCGCTGTTTACCAATGCAGTGTAAAGTTTCAACACTAGCTTTAAATGTGTCTTTTGACTCACTGTTTTCTTGAATCAACGGCAATGCTTGCTTTGAAGTTTTATCTGATGTAGACACAGTGTCTGAATCAATTTCAAGAGTGTTTGGAGGAGGAAAAACATCATTGTACCTAATCATCTCACAAGCACCAAAGAAATAAGCCAAATGAAAATGATCATCTAGCCCCCAAACACCATGGCTTCCTGCGGGTTCTAAAGTATAGTTCAAAATTAAGCTTTTTACAAGAGCATAATATTTGTTCAAAATCCAAAGCAGTTCGTATCCATTTGTCTCTAGCGGTAACAAATGCGTCATATAAAGAGATCCAATCCATGCGATGAATGAAAGCTCGTGGCCCGTGCCAAAATCTAGCCTAGTTGGTGATCCAAAGGAGTTTAGTAAGTATGGAGTGGATTCATTCATGAACGACTGGAAACTTTCAGCTGCAATACCATCTGCCTGAAGCTGTTCTCTGATAACACTGTCAATTTCAGTTTTGACTTTTGAGTGCCAATCACGTGCAGCAAAATTACCGTACCTTCTTGGACCAGCAAGTGGAGGAGTCTTATCGCGAATATTCGACAGAGCGTCTAGAATGCAACAAATGGATTTGGCTGGAGAGGAGAGCTCGCAATTGATAGGTATATCCTTATTAGAAATCTTCTGTGCAATGGTTAAGATTACCAAATTAATGCGAAAAAAGGCCAATGATTTATGAAAAGACGGCAGATCATCTGAAGCATAGATCTGTTTAACCTGGTCTTTCCAATTGTGTGATACAGAGAGCGGAACAAAATCCATTCTGCACTTTTTTAATAAAGAAGAAAACTATATCATCTTTCTAAATAATTACATAGTCCAAAAAAAAAATTTCAAAACACTTCATCTATTTGCAACTCTTCTTCTCCAAGTATAAGCGTAATGTCATTGTGGGCGTCTGATCCCTTTGCGGCTCTCTACAGCTCAATCTCTTCATTTGACCAGGACACACAGCTAAAACTTTTGAGAGAACTCCATAAGGACTCGCTTTTGAATCTTATTGAACATCCTAGCAAATCAGAGTCTTCAAGGAAAATCTTAGAGTCTAAAAAAATTGTGTTTACTGATGGTATGGAATATGAATTGAACCAGTCTTTTATAGAAGATGCTATTAAGATTTCGGACACACTCAATATTGATGAAAAAGCAGCAGCTGAAATTTTATACTATGCATTGAATGGTACCATAAATGCTGGTGTTGATACTTTTGAATCTGCAATTATTTCGTGGTATGACCGCAATACGTTCATTTTGCAAATCCTTTCTTATTATTTGAATAGCAGTGCCGCTCAAGATGAGAACATTCAAATGTCTGGTGATTCAATTGAAAGTCCTAAACATTATATTTTTGCTCTTCTCAAAAGCTACAATGGGTTTTCAACCAAGATAATGAATTCAATGAAATCAATTGGTGAGGAGCTTGAAGAGATTAAAATGCAAATTGATCGTTTGAAAGTATTAGGCGAATACCAACTTGAGTCTTTTCAAATGAAAAATATTGCTTTTAGGAGAGATATTCTCTTTAGGCATCATCAGCTTCTTGGTGAAATTATGTATGGATTTTATTCAAATTTCATGAAATCAGTTGAATTTGAAGAGTATAAAGCTTTGCTTGATCATGTACAAAAATTTGATCCTTCTGACATGTTTGCATTATCATATCTCCCTGCACTATCCCTATTTGCGACTTCATTAGATAAATTGGAAGACGGTAAAGTTGACAGCATTCATAGAGAGTTCATGGATAATATTAGTAAGCTTGAAACTTTAGCGGATAGCCCTTTCAGAGCATTCGTAATGCTTCAATTTTTTTCATCCTTCATTGGTTGGTGCAAGTCTGACTCTACTCGTTCACAAAAATATGAGTTCTTTTCATCAGTTGAAGATCCAATGCAAAAACTTATTGCGATTGGTGCGCTAGAACAGTTTTTAACCATTTGTGCAGATACAAGTGTGGTTGAAGCAACAGGCCAGAATAAACCTTTCTTCAATTTTAGAGGCTTTTTTCAACGCCATGTTCCCATGTACTCTCCTATTAGATGCTTGGATATTGATGAGCAAGCCACGATAATATTACAGCGTGAACAAGAACATAGTTCTGCCACAGCGATTTCACTAGTTGATAAATCAAAACCATTTTATATGACCAATGCTAAAACGATCAAACTCGATCCACATTTCAATGAGTTTGTATTAAGATCACTAAATATATTTGTTTACATATTTGTTACAAATGCGGCTTTTATGTTAACTACATTAAGGGACCAGGAAGAGGATTTACTTTTGAGTAATGACAGTGATATTCAAGGAATTAGTGAGAACGCCGACTTGGAAAGAGCCTATTTGGGAATGTTTTACCTTTACAGTAATCGTCCAAATTTATCAGCCCAATTTTGGGCCAACACTGAAAATAACTATAGCAACAATAATTTATATGGTTTTCTTCAGTGGGGTTCTAAGTGTAACTCTCCTTTAATTATGGCTTCCTACAGTATGTTATTATCATCACTAGCATCAAGCAAACAAAGTGCAGAATATGTTTTCACATTTCTTCAAACAACAAATAGTGAGTCCAATGGCACAAGCGCACAAAATGGTACACTCCAAGGTGTAAGAAACTCAGGAGGTTTATTGTTGAAATATGGAAGCGTGAGCTGGGCAACTATTTATTCTAGTCTATCATATTATAGCAATCAACTGAAATCATTACTTTCGCCTCAAAACAATAGCAACTCATTCAACTCAGAGTCTAAAGCTTCTGATGGAACAATGAACTCGAATGTTATTGTAGCTGAATTGGGCAAAGATTCGGTGCTCTATCTTTCATCACTATTTAGCATAATTGAGTCTGTTGCGAAACAAAGTCCTCAAGCAAGGCGTGAATTGTTGGAAAGTGATGATGGTCAGCTTATTGGCTTATTACAAAGTATTCTTGTTGGAGTGGGGGAAAACGTTATAAAAGGTGCTATTCTTTCCATCTTTTCCACATTAATTGGTTCCGATTCGGTTTTGGAGGTAGATTTTACAACCAAGGAAGAAACTTGTAAGTTTGAAAGAGAAACTAGAGAAAAGATATGGAGTGTACTTGATTCCTGGATATTTGGTGCCAGTAGTATTGGATTGCCGAAAGATAGGTTTTCAAAATTACTTAACTCATACCCTTTAATCAGTGGGTTTACCAAATTGTTAACTTCTTTGCTTTCTCCATATCCTGATCATACTAATTGCTTTAAACCACTTGATCACACATTTCCAATGAACCTTGGAAGCAATTTTCATTGTCCTGGAATTCATATTTATCTCGAATTTTTAATCAAAGAAGTTTTCCCATCCATTGCCTTTTCAGCAACAGATAAAATAGTCTCTAAGGAAGAAAAGAATATTCTACATTTGTCAATTTTACGACTTATCTCCAAACTATTGAATTCAATAGATCCAGCTTTTGTTGAGGCCTGTCAAGCTGCTGGTTTGAAAGAGATAGATGATATTATTTCTGCTGAAGTAGGCGGGGTAGTAAATTATTTACAATCACATCCATGTTCATCTGTTATGAAGTGTATTTATGAAAGTCAAGTTTATGAAACAGTTTTCAAGATCGCCAATGTGGGTATTGACAATCTGAATCAGTTTGTGTCAGATAGCATGGAGTTGAATCTAGTTAAGGAGGCACTCTTAGCAGTAGAGTTGATTATAACTCACGATTCGTTTTACATTGACAATTTGGTTCCAATTTTGAGGTTGAAGGACAATAAATTTATGGATCCTGCTGAAATTGGTAGTGGGACTGCAGGTTTAAGAAGTTTCGATGAAGCATTTCTTTTAAATTTGGACTTTGTTGTTAACGTGTCCCTATATTTAGGTGCTTCAGACTTGACAATCTGTGAAAGTTCTTTGAAAATTTTCAACCATATTTGTCAGTCTAAACTATTCAACTCGTCTGCCATAAATGGACATTTTAATTATCAATCCGGTAAAAAGAAAAGAATGCTCATTATGTTGGAAACCGTTGAAGAGTCTGACAGGATTAGAGAAGCTTGGACTACTCAATTTGAGGCTTCGATTGATTACAATTCCAAAGATGTTGATGAATTGATTGGAATCAAAATATCAATGCTGGAATTTTTATTGACCACTCTAAATGATGTCCCAGAGTCTATGAATGATACTGTTACATCCGCAAATTTTTGTCCTACTGTCTCCCATTTCTTGTTAGGCTTCGACACTAATAGGCATACTCTTGGATCAGAAGCAATAAACGGGACTATTCGATCGAATAGGTCATTGTTGAAATCCATCATTTCTCTTCTTTGTGAACTGATCACAGCTCTCGGTAGTTTCGAAATCAACTATTTTGCTGCTCGAATTTCATCTTTATCTGTGGAGCTTTTAGTAAATCTCACTAAAGCTACACTTTTGCGTGATCCAATTTTAAAATACTTTAGGAATTTCAACGATTTCAACTTAACATCGTTCCTGTTAAAAAACACTAAAAACATAAACTATGAGACGTTGTGGTCTGGTTTGCAATTTAACGAAGATGCATCTTTGAACTCTCCATTTTTTTCTGAAGGTATTGCAGCATCTACACTGATTCATTTTATCAAGTTCAGAAGTTCTTTGTTAAGCTTGATTACAAAAGAGCTGGAAACAATAGCTTTTGAACAGCAATATAGTTTGTTATCTGAATATGTGAACTTACTAACACACTCTATCGGATATGGTACAAACTCTAATAAAATTCTAGAATTCTTGGATGTGACTACTTTTAAGCCAAGAGCCAATAACGAGAACCTCAACAATCTTTTCTTGGGATTTGATTTCAAATACATTTTCAAAAATATAGTATTGAAGGCATACCCTTCTCCTGATTGTCAGAACCCTTACAATTTATCTACTATTGATCTTTTGGTTAATATATTTGGTAAAACGCAATTCAAGAGTACCAAGTTTGGACAGAAAGAGAAATCAATGTCGTTCATTCTAGAAGCAGAAAGAATCAAAAAAATTATAACAGGCTCTATCTGCTTGGATAATTTTAAGTGGTGCCTTTTGGAGAATTTACAATCTTGGTCTAAGCTTGTCATGTTTGTTACTAAAGAAGGTTTTACCTCATTTTCTGGCTCTGAAACATCGAGTTTTATTTTAGAAACTTTGCAATCAGTGTTACCAAGAATTGATGAATATTTTGAAAGCGATATTACGTATGCCGAAACTTTAGTGACAATGTGTGTTCCATTACTATATATTTACATCAAGGATAAAAAACAAACCATTATCAGCAAAGAAGAAGATGCTGTTAGGTCCGCAATTGACGCTAGACGGTTATTTTCTGTTTTCAAAATTTGTGTAAGGGGAATTATGTCGCCAAACAGCCCTCCCAACCTGAGATCAAACTTGTACATTTTGGCCCAAATTTACCTGGATGAAACGATGATTAACAAAGAAATTATTATCAATGCAGATCTTCTAATTTTCTTTAGGTCTGTGGATCTTAAATTTTACTCTACTATTTTACATGATTCAGTGGTAGGTGAGAGTTCTAGCAGAATTACTTCCGTATTTCTTCTAGAATCTTTTTTGAAATGCTTTTCAAAATTGAGTGTCAATCAAAAAACTTTGTCCAATAGGAATCAAATGAAGCAAGATGGAGATATACAGATAATTGAGAAGTTCATCTCGGATATCTTTTGCTCAGGAACATATATTTCGTCATTAGTACAGAAACTAAAAGTTACTGATGAAGTGTTCAGTAGTGCCTTGGGTATTAGCAATGCTAGTGAGAATGTATCTGCCACTGGTTTACTTTATGAAATTACATCTTATAAAGCGACAATGAGCTTATTAATCAGACTGGCGCAATCTAGACTCGGTGCACAACAATTACTACAGTCTGATATTTTCAAAACTATTAGAGATTGTGCTTTCTTGAAGGTTGATCTTGATCTTGGATGGGAATTGAATATTGAAGAAGTCTTTTCACCTACCTGTGAACATTCTAGAATATCGAAGGTTAGATTATCTTTGGACAATCCTGTTGGTACTGTTTATTCACGAGTGGGTGTTTCTGCTAATGGAGGTCCAACAACTCTGAATGCTGATAATCATCTTTCTGTCTATGAAATTTTGATTCCAGTTTTTCAATTGATTACTACAATTGTGATAACACTGGGTCCTCAAAATGAAAAGGCTTTAAAGGAAGCTTTGCTCACTGAGAATCATTTTGAGAGATTGATCAAATCTGTTTTGAAGAGGGACGTTATTTTTGAAGAGCAATTGTCTGAAGTTAATGTTTCGCTAACGAAACAAAATGATGAAAGCTCCACGAATATTAGGGGAATAAAAGATTTGACAAAACTTTTCACTCTATTAAACGCTCTTATCTAAATTTTGAATACAGAAAGAACTTTTTGTATTTGCTAAGCAAGTCTTGTTACATCATAGGTTACACATTTCTAAATATTTTTATAATTAATATTAATGCCTGTTCAATTATCTGCACGTAAATCTGCAGCGTTTGGGTTGTTTGAGTTGACGACTTCGTTTGGTTCTTTTCTTTCTTCTGTGGCAACTACTTTTGTCTCATCAGAAGTGATTTCAACTTGGTGAGAGTTGTTTTCGTTTACCTTTTTATGTTTCCGCTTTCTTCTTTTCTTCAAATCTTTGTTGACATTGTTTCTTTCTGTTTTAACCTCCTTTTTCTGCTTTTTCTTCATTGACAAAGGATTCACACCCTTAATTTTCTTTTTCTTTTTAACTGGCTCATCAGATTGTTCTTCTTTTCCTGGTTCATCATCTTTACTTCTTTTACCAGCATACACGTCATTTAACCCATTGGTGAGCTTTTGCGTATTGACATACTCAGCAATTCTTTTAGTAGTTTTACTTAATGGCTCCATTACCAAGACTCCCTTTTTCATAAAAAACATAGGAACAGCAGGTATGGCTCTCAAGTCGTCCCTGAGTTTTTCGTTCTGAGTAATAACAACGAACCTATACTTGTTTTCACCATCATGATTAACTATGCTGTTAATACACTCCTTTGAAGGTAGTGTCTCTTTATGGTGACAAAATCTCTTTTGCATGTTTTTGGCGACAGCAATAGCATTTTCATTCTTTGACTTGTAAAGATTGTTAATACAACATTGCGATATGAATAAATGAGTATCGTGTGGAATGTGTGTGTTAATCGATTTTATTAGATCATAGTTGATTCTATCTGCCTCTAAGATAGTGTTTGCATCAACCAGAACCTGGATTGGTTCTGAAAAGTTGTAAGTCTTAGTTAAGATAGTAAACTGTTTTTTATACTTTTTAAGCTTTCTCAGACCCATCTTCCGGTGCTTTTGTGTGGCTATTCACTCCTTATGTAAATAGATTTATATCTAAACTAGTGAAAAATTTACATATAAAAGAATTTTTTGATATTTTTTTTTTTGCTTACGTGATTACGACTCCCTTGTTCTTAAAGAAGGTTATCATATTTCAATCACAATGGTAACAATCGAAACTGCGTGGGTGATCTCACAAACATCTTCATTATTGTTGTCTCTTTTGGTTCTCCTTGGTCTGCATGTGCAGTATCTGTACGCTTCTGCATACTTTTCAATTGTCGTTTCTATGGCACTGTCCCTGTACCAAGCGTTGGTTTTGCAACAAAAGAAAACTGGCAAGGGTGACAGTGAAAAAGAGTCAACTATTCCAGAGAAGAAACCTTTAGGAGACCTCAACAGTTATTTTGCAGAAGCTAAAAGATTGTATTTCGTTGCACGTCCACAATTAAAACCAGTTTTGATCAACCCAAGCACGCCATATTTAATTGTGGCCTTGTTTCAATGGATCTGGTTGAAGAAGTTAGTATTAACACTTGTTCCCTTTACTTTCTACTCCTTTTTCCATGTTTTGACACACGTCAGAAACTATGTCCTTCCTTCAGTTACCAAATTGTCAACACAAAGAAAAGAAATGCTTAAGTCATTACTGAACAATTTCAACACTAACTGGGGTCCAAAATGTATTTTGTTTGCCACCTATTCAGAGATTGCATCATTCTTGGCCTACACGGGAACTGCGATCACTGGTTCATTACTCATTTTGATTGGGAGAGGGAACGGGTTCATTGTAAACTGGCTTGCTGTTTTGGTGTGGTTTGTTTTTCTAAACGTGAGATATGATGAGTCCTTAGCTATGAAAAAGGCAGTTCATGCGTTGGTATCAAGCGCAGATGGATTCATTGCTGACCCAAGGGTCCCAAATCAAGTGAGAACTACTTGGAGCCAATTGAAGTACACGACAGCTGTTTTCTTCCAAAGAATCAAGCTCAATACCAACTAGTTAATTTTTGAGGTCCCAAAACAGTAACATCCTTGTTGAAAGCCAAGTTTCACTTAATTCATTATGTTTTTTATAAATGATATTTAACATTGGGTTATACTATCAGATCCCCTAAAATGTCTATAGCTCTGTTTAAATTTTGCAACTCAAAAATTTATGGTTATGACAGCAAAAATGATTAATCGATAGTTGTGTGCTATTTACTTTATTTTGGAGCTGAAGTAAGGAAAAATTCAGTATTATGAAGGTATATATTGTCAACGGGTTTCAGTACGGTAGTGTGAGGACGCAGTCAAAAAGTACGCCCTACTCATCATGCTCTATTGTTTTGATAGAGAAAACCTTGAAGAGTGTCCAGTATTTAATATCTTGCAATTAAAATATTTTCAAAAATGTTAAAAGTGCATCAAGTTTGTATGTTTAAAATATTCTATCAATGTTCAACATTGGTATTAATCGTTACCACATGTATTTGTGAGCTATTAAATAATGTCATCTGTCAGTTTGTCCGAGTGGTTAAGGAGTCAGACTTGAAATCTGATGGGCTTCGCCCGCACAGGTTCGAACCCTGTAGCTGACGGATCTATCTTACCCAAAGATAGTCCTTCTTTAGAAGGCGTCATTTTTTAACAGTACTATGTTTTTGATAAGAGCAGCTACATAAAGGCAGCTTACTAGATCTTTCAATTTTTTTTATAAGATCCAATCTTTGGAAACTCTAACTTTCAAACATTTGAATCAAAAACCTGTTTATCTGTTACTTGAGGTTTCATGTTTTTGACTATGCTTTTTAATTGATATCGTGGTGCTATAACTAGTATGTCTTTCTCAAAGCATCGTTTTCGAATCTCTTCACTAGCCTATAAAATTCGCAGTACGCCAGATTCAATTTACAACTGCTCAGTCAATCCAAATGCAAGTGTAATTGCTTCTTTACCTCTTCACCAACTTAGTAAATTTTATTTAACTTTTTGATTATAGTCCTATTCTTTCGTTCGCCTGTTGCATTCAGCAACTTCGTCATGAAATTTCGCTTGTACAATTAAGGATAAATTTGGTAACGCATCAGCATCAAACTCTTCACGGGGATACCTGACATATATGTAAAACCTTTGAAAATGTTTTCAGTGAGCTGAATGGTAATCCAGTGGATCCGACAAATCCCTTACTATTTAGTTCATTCTGATTCTAATAATTCAAGATCAGATAGATGTATATTGCAATTCATCACAATAGTTCATATCGTCAGTTAGTGTAGTTCAATTATCAAATGTCTGTTTTGGTGATAACACCTTGGCTTATCTCTATTATTTTATCGAAGAGTTGTGCAAGAAAATTTCTTTTCAGGTGCTCTAGTGCCTTTATCAGCGTCACAATTCTAATTGTCAATACACTGGCCCCTGATTTCAAAGTCTTCCTCAACAGTTTACAATTCAATTATGTTATTTTTTTCTGATCCTGAAAATGTCACATCTATCACACGAGGTGATATTATTAACTCAGTTATCCAAAATCTATGCAGATATAGTGTTGTTCTAATTGGCTGTCATCTAGGGTGATGTTTTCCAAAATTATTGTTTTTGCTTTACATACCTATAACTGGCAGAGCACTATGAATATCCCTTATAATTTTCCTTGTTATCGTAGCCTCCACAAAATGCCTAACTTCTTTTCCGTCAAGCAACACTTTAACAGGCATTTGGATGCGTCCCACCGTCTGGATCGGTGCTGTTGACGCTAAGTTCATCACTGGACTTCCCGTGGCTTTACAGTATCTTGTGAGATTATACTTTGCGATTGCAGCTTCTTGAATTATATTGACGTTAGCACCTGAGTCAATCAATCCTTCAACAGATTGTCCGTTTTCCAATTTAATCAACAATCTCAAGGCGGGGATCATCTCAACCTCCTGTAAGTCACCAGGGCAATAAACCGGAGGTTTTATTGCTGCCCTTCTCCATTTTTTGGCTCTTTTGAGTCGGTGTCTACCTTTGCTGTACAATTCTTAGCAATGTGGTATCCTCTCTTCTTACACTTATAACAGATTAGCTTCTTCTTCCTATGGCCTTTGTACCTTAGCTCATCAATTTCCATTGAGTCTGGGTCCGAACCTGCACCAGTAATTGGTAACATGGTTCTTTGTTGTGTTTCCCCAAGAATGTCCTTAAGCTTCATTTTGCTTAATTTGATTCCTCTTTCGGCATTGAGAGCTAAAGTCATCGCATCATCAAGGGTTTGAGGTTGATAAGGTGACATAATCACTGTTTTTAACAGTTCCCCTATTAATCCTTTAACGAAGCGATCAGTCAAACCTTCCTTGGTAAGGAGTTTCATGTCGGTGAGCTTGTTTGCTAATCTACTAGACTCATGGCAGTAACTATTAACATTGTTAACTTGGAGTCTACTAAGCTCCTCGTTGTAAGTCTTATCCCTTTGTTTAGTAATAAACCTATCTCTTATCATGTGTTGTACACCAATCCAATCCCATTCAAGGGTGTCGACATTAGCATACCACAATCTAGCATCGCCTTTCAATGACTGTGTGAAGTGCCATTGTTAAACCATAGGCGCTGTGATTTCCAATATTTCAAAGTCCCAATTGAGTTTTTGCAACAACCCACTGAGTTTACCTGGATCATCTTCACCGCTATAATACCCTGGATTAGTGAGTTTAAGCTTCCTTAATTGTTCATCGCTCGTGCTTTTGTTGAACTGATTTCTGGCGTTCTCGTCTTCTCTCTTTTCTCTTACTTCCTCCATCATCTCTTCATGTTGCATGTGAGCTCTCTCTCTCTATTGTGAGCTTGCTCTTCCCTAGCATCATCTCCACTGATCCTTTCTTTTTGAGTGACCACTAGTTCTTTGATGCACTTAATCAATTCATTAGCTGTGTCGGCGTCCATTCTAGACATGGTTGGATTTGCTTCCTCAGCTGACGCTGCTGACATTAAAGGTGGAGTTAAAGTTCTTTCGTCTGACACTATTCACTTATCTTACTTCCAAAATCGGTGCTACCATATATTGTAATACTGGGTCTTTAAATAAGAGCAGTTTCTTACAATGAGTAGAAAACGAGCTATTATGATTACTTTTTCAATTCTTGAATTCGAAATATCATTATAAAGTGGATTCAGCTCGTTATATACTACGAGCTCTCGCTTCTTATTCGAGGCGTCTAACACCTGACTACTCTTTGATCCATCCGAGATTCCGTACCAATCATATCTACTGCTTATCTTATACCGTCCTCAATGAAACATCCAAAGTGCTCATTTACTCTTTTGAATATCCAACATTTTTTGTTTCAAAGCCGTGCTACCTAATTTGTAGAAATTGGTAACTAATCTAAAAGTAATAAATCCAGAGTTTATTATGTTAAATTATTAAAATAGTACTTGAACTGTTGCTCTATAAACTATAACGCAAATATATAAATAAAAAGCGACACTTCGCTTTTTTATAGATATTTGCGTTTAGGAGCTTTATACGCTAAACTTGCTTAGCTAACCCAATTAGGTATTTGCCGAGTTCTGTTAATGCATATATTTCTTAAACTATGTTTTGAATGATTAAAAGACTATAAAAGAACTCTAAAGTAAAAGGTAAAATAAAAGCCTTTTATACACAAAATATAAATTAGAATATGGGCTGTAATTCCGGTTCTAGATTATCTGAATTATTCAAGTGAACATTAATGCATGAGCATAACTCTTAAAAAAGACATCTTATTGTCTGATCAACACTTTGGGTAACTGTATGTAATCGAATCAGGTAATTCAATTTGCATTGGCTTGAGATAATTGATAAGGTTTAATCTAATGATCAATTAAAGTTTCAGATAAAGTTTAACTTGTAAAAACCTATATCTTGGTTATTTTAAATAAGATAAAGATAATTAAATAAAGAGGAAACCGTAGTCCCTTTTATAGTAAAATATTGATTATATAGATAGAGTGTAAGTTATGATTTGCGTGCATTCTATTGGAGGAATACCTATTAGTTATGATTACTCCAATAGACATGATGGCAACGGAATGGATTCAAGCATACTGTTGCTCAGAAGTATTAATGCAATATGCATGTATTGTGTTAATACATTAAACCTTACATGTAACTTTCCATTGTTATGTACACTAACGTGTTATGAGTGTTACATGGTTAACTTAGTATGTACTGCATATCAGTGATCATACGTTAGCAATATGTATGTTGTTGTTTATGTTTCACATTAAATATGTCAATTAATAACTGAGCAATACTTGATTACCACTTATTTTGACAAGTGCTTATCTAGATATACGCCAGGTACTAAGTCTCAAAAACAAAACATATAATAACCTCACGAAATAACCTTGCTCATGATATTTATAATTTTAAAAAACTAACATTTATATTGATTAAAATCAATACTAATTCTACAAACAAGGTACCACGGCTTTGTAATAAAAACTGTTAGAGTTCGGACGACAAAAGCGAACTCCGAGCTAAACGTTAAAGCGAAATTATGAAATTGCTTAGCAGAATTATATTAGAGAATGGTTCAAGCTCACGTGTAGTGGTAGCAATCGAAGTTGGTACAGCAAGCGAGTATTAAGGACTCCTACATGACGGGACAATATTCAGAGTCTAATACAAAGAGCACGAAGGGGACCATTTGTTGATCACAATTATTATTATTATTTCTTTTATTTTATCCATATAAATATCGAAGACTTTGTCTTACTTATTAGTTCTTTTTGTCAAATTATGAATTAAATTATGTTAAACCAAGTTGAATTCTATCTGAAACTTTAATTGATCATTAGATTAAACCTTATCAATTATCTCAAGCCAATGCAAATTGAATTACCTGATTCGATTACATACGGTTACCCAAAGTGTTGATCAGACCATAAGATGTCCTCTTTAGGAGTTATGCTCATGCATTAAATACACTTTAACTTGTGATATACATTATCTTTTATCTAATTAGTATCAATTAGGAAATTGTATCCTTTAGGATTGCTATACTCATTATATTAAAGTTTCACTTGACTAATTTGGATAATTTAATACCGGAATTACAGTTCCTATGTTAATTTATATTTTGTGTATAAAAGGCCTTCATTTTACCTTTTACTTTAGAGTTCTTTTATAGTCTTTTAATTATTTCAGAACATAGTTTGAGACTTTTATATTATTTTAAATCAACCATTATTTTCCCAACTTTTGTATTGCTAACTCTATCAAAAACCATCTGTCAGTTTGTCCGAGTGGTTAAGGAGTCAGACTTGAAATCTGATGGGCTTCGCCCGCACAGGTTCGAACCCTGTAGCTGACGGATTTTTTTGGAGTTTCTTTTACAAAGAAACTATAAGGTTCAAGCTCTGCGATCTCCATATTTTTTTTCCTTAATTTGAATCATCCATTCTCCAACATTACCAGTATTAATTGCCTCTTTGAGTGTTTTAATTGTTTTATTATTGACTATAATATTAAGTTTTTTCAGTTCAAATAACTTTTCCTTTAAGATCCGTTCATATCTGTTATTACTGCAATCTGGTTTTATGCTATTGTTTCTATAGCTGTTGTTAATTTGATTAGCAAGCTTAGAATCGTCACTTTTTATCCTTAGTGTAAATGGGCAAAGATCAGACAAAATATTTTCCTCATCATTTATAACTGTAACTTTACCGTTCGGTGTAACCATGACTTTTGTTTTATCTGAGCTATAACAACAGATATTAAATTGAAGAGAATGGGTTTGCGAAGGTTCTAGTCGGAACATTGAATTGGGCGTGATAGCCATTGTTGTAGTTAGAATATGCTTTTCAGGATCGTGTGTCAGGTATTTACCATCGTTAGTCTTGATAGTGAAATATCTGTTACTTATTTGTTTACTGCTTTCATCAGTAATCATCATACCATCTTTGGCTTGAGCAAGGTATGTCACGTCTGAAATATAAAAAATTTCTGATACGGACTTAGGCTCCACTCTGTTCGGCTTAAAGTTTATAGCATCTTTAATGTCGGAATAAATAACTGTCTTCTCTTCAGATGCTACAGTCAACTCATCAGTGGTAGCAACCAACGTATCACATTCATTTTTTTCTTCATCAATTCTTTTATTGACAGTCAATGCAAGGGGCCCTTTTCCCCTCAAACACACGAACACTAAAGGAATCCCGTCACTTTGGATGTTGAGTAAGTCAGATGATAGCATAGTTGTCCAACCATCGTTGACGACTTCAATGTTTATCTCGCTGAGAGTCAATTGTGCTCCGTTTAGAGGAAAACGTGCTGTTTGTTCATTAACAAGAGAGGTTCCAGATATAAAGCTCAGTGCTAGTTCTGATTTGGGTTTAGACTGTTTTTTACTCTTCTTTTCTCCTTTAAAACTCAACCTTTTCACCATTTGACTTGCGTATGCTGATGCAGCAGAGTTTTACGTGAATTCTTCAAGTATGTATTACCCTCAAATGTGAAAATTTTACGTAATCACGCTAGAAACTTTCAAACCAAACATTTTGACACATTGATTACAAAATAAAGGCTTTATGTAGAAAACATAGTTCAATTGAACAAACGTATTCTGCGTCGATAATCTATAAAAAAAAAAGTGAAAATTTATCAAATCAAATGTTTTATGCTACTGTTTCAAAGAAGAGAGACATGAAACATTCATGTTAAAAGCTTAGCAACAATAATCACGATTATGTGAACTTTAGCATTAATGGTCTCGTGCAAGCAATTACAAGTACTGAAATGATGATACATACTAGGCATATCCTTTCTAGATTTTTTTTGATTGGTGTAGCTTTCATTTCCGCTCGACATCAGCTAGACACTCACTATATACTGATTGAACAAGGATGTGTCACCACTTCATTGCATTGTCAATCCAAGTATTTAATTTATTATTGTTGACAAAATAAACCAGTAAATTTATACAAATGTTGTTGTACTGGTTGTTCAAACAATGCAATGTTTCTTTCATCACAAAAGAGTATAATTTTGATGCAATGCTATGACCCTTACAGATTAGAATAAAAAAATTAACTTGCACTATAGTATTCAAATAAACGCTACTTCAGACCAGGCGGGTTGTATATTCACTTGGAAATAAAGAAGAATTGCAGGAGGGCAATCATCTTTGTCAAACATTGTAATCTTTCACGTTTCAGGCCATGGAAACTAATGTTGAACGTTACAGAATGACAATATCATTGAAAAGTATTTTTGAACCATTTCTCAACATTATTGACAAATTCTTCTCTTTTCTCAGTAACGATCCAGTGGCTGGAATTAATATCTACTACATCAACCGTTGGGAACCATTTTCGAATTTCGGCTTTGTCCCATTTACTCCCAACAAACTCGGAGTTCACAGCTCTAAGCAGTAGTAGAGGAGGCATATTACCTTGGGAAGAATACTTCTCAAGATCCCCATACTCTTCCAGCCTCCATTCAAGAATATCTTCAATGCTATCTCTTAATAAATGAATTGGAACTTTTGGTCGCAGTACCTTCTTTGTAATGGTCATATTAGTTAGGTAAAAATCAACTGTATGCTTATTGGGTTCTACCCATTGAAGCAGATGTGTCTTTAGCTGCTCAAGTGTCCAGTGTGGGTACCTAGTTATACAAGACTCTATTTCTCTAAGCGCAATGTGGAACTTCTCAAACTCCGAAAATGAACTTACGGGATTTCTAAAAGGTACGTTATCGATTGAAACGACGCCTTTTACAATATCTGGGTATAATAAAGAATAAATCATTGCAAGTTTGCCGCCCATTGAGTGCCCAAGCAAAACCAGACCCTTGCTCCGGTCCATTTTGTGATCAGAATATAACTTAGAGATCAAGCTCTTCAAGTCTTCCGATAGTACTTTATAATTCATAGGTGCAGCATGGAAGGCCTTGCCATGATTCCTTAGATCTGGAATAATGACATCTGAATTTAACCTCTGTGCTAGTTGCTTTCCAGCCAACCGGTTATTCCTCCTATTTCCTAAAAATCCATGCAAAAAAATTATTGGTGTATTCGAAGTGTCCCTGTTTGGAGCTTGAAATCGGTCATAGGGAAGTATATTCGTTTCATCTGTGGATAAAAACCTTCTAGAGCTGCCTCTGCACAGTTTTAAATGATGTTTGATTGAAGTTACAAATTTCATGTGAGTCAAAACAGACATATAACAATCTTCACCACATTTTAACTTTTTTAGTATACGCAAGAAATCAGTTTCATCTTATTATGCTCATGATAAATGAAGTATAGATAAAAGAGCAGCAATCTACCCCTTTAATTTAAGAGAGTTGTTCCAATGGCCAATTTGATATTTAAGAGACTAACTTGATATTTAAGAAACTAACTTGAACTCGCAAATATCTTGAATCAGAATGCTTGGTATACTCAATCTAATCTTTAGTGTCAAAACTTTACCAAAGCTAATATGCATGGTATTGACGATGATTAACATTGTAATGGTGTTTTTTGTTTACAATGGTGCCACCCATAATAGCAGTGCGTATTCTAGCTTGTATTTGGTAGAATACCAGTTTGCTAACAAAAATGATATCTATTCCATAATTGCGGATCAATATTCTGACCAACATAGTGGGGCTTCATTGTCGGATTTCAGCTTAAAAGTTGGATATATGGGCATGTGTTTAAAATTTGGGGACAATTTAGATGATAATGGGAGCAACGGCCACATTTGCGACTACAGCACCAACATAATTGCAGATTATAATTCCAGTGTGCCATCCTTCACCATAACCAGCTCGAATTCCAGTACTGAAGCTGGCTTGGAGCTTTTTGACATGGCAACCGTGTTCCAAGAAAAGGTAATGAAGAGAGTCATCTATATTGTCATACTAATTTTTCATTTGGCGTTGTTGTCAATGCAGCTGTACTCCATGATTGGGTTTCTGCCGTTCCAGCAGCATCTGAGGTATTTGATAATAGCGACCCTATTGCCAGGATGGATCATCTTGTGTATCACGTTACTTTGGGTCATAGTAGCAGATGCTGCAGTTGCCCATACCGGTAACAGCACCAGTTTGAAGATCCTTTCTGTTACATACAGCAGCAAACCGCAGTCTCTTTTATGGGTAACAATGGGCTTTTACTTGGTTGAGCTAGCTTACTATTTGTATCTCATTATTACAGAACGTGTAATGGGTGCCACCCCAGTCCATGCTGACAAAGATCTTGAAAAGTTTCACAGCACCAGGCAACCAAGATACAAATACAATCCTAATTCCAATCATAGTGTTATGAGCAGTATTTCCACTTTGCGTGGAACACTATAGGCTCATTCACTCGCAAACAAAGAGTGTGCATCTTTGCTTTTGCATAGTCAAGCTAATACCTCCAAAGACAGGGACGGTTGCACAGAAGTTACTTATATTATCATATTAAATCGAGATATCGTTTATACCCAAAACATAGATCCTTAATTTTCCTGTTTGTATTTTTAACTTGCGTTCAAGTAATATAAGCTTTTAGTGCCAATTCATTAAACCTTTAAGCGCCCGCATGATTTCAGTCAACACCGGCCCTTGTAGTCTTCTCTATATGCCTGAATTATAATTCTTAATTCATGTTCCCACCCTTTTTGTAACTCTACAAGTTTGAGAGGTATATTTAAAGCTCTAACATTTGATCAACTTTTCTTTTAATTACATCCTTTTGTTTTTCAAGACTAAACCTTATGCCTTAATGTGTTTAACCAGAGTAATCTAAATGGATAAGCTAATGAGCAAATTGGGGGTTTGCACCACCAGCCACATTACGGGGTATTATTGTGGCGCATAAGCAATCTCCGCCCCGAGATAGAAAAAGAAACGAGATGCCTGCCAATTCCAGAACGTTCCGATAAGATAGTATAAATAGGGGCCTCTCCCAATTTGCCACCTTGTTTATTACACCATAAACAAAGTTGTTACACACAGCAAACTATGCAAATCTTCGTTAAAACACTCACAGGCAAAACGATCACCTTAGAGGTCGAATCTTCAGACACCATTGACAATGTGAAGCAGAAGATTCAGGATAAGGAGGGTATCCCACCAGACCAACAGAGATTAATCTTTGCAGGTAAGCAATTGGAAGACGGAAGAACGCTTTCGGACTACAACATTCAAAAGGAATCCACTTTACATTTGGTTTTGAGATTGAGAGGTGGTATGCAGATCTTTGTTAAAACTCTTACAGGTAAGACGATTACGTTAGAAGTTGAGTCATCAGACACCATTGACAACGTTAAGCAGAAGATTCAGGATAAGGAGGGTATCCCACCAGACCAACAGAGATTAATCTTTGCAGGTAAGCAATTGGAAGACGGAAGAACGCTTTCGGACTACAACATTCAAAAGGAATCCACTTTACATTTGGTTTTGAGATTGAGAGGTGGTATGCAGATCTTTGTTAAAACTCTTACAGGTAAGACGATTACGTTAGAAGTTGAGTCATCAGACACCATTGACAACGTTAAGCAGAAGATTCAGGATAAGGAGGGTATCCCACCAGACCAACAGAGATTAATCTTTGCAGGTAAGCAATTGGAAGACGGAAGAACGCTTTCGGACTACAACATTCAAAAGGAATCCACTTTACATTTGGTTTTGAGATTGAGAGGTGGTTTTTGATAATTGATTATATTCTCACTATATAAGCAATCCCCTTTTTTAGTGAAGATTTCTTAACTAACTTTTTTGGGTGACTTAATTGTTTCTTACTTAACTATTCTATATAGTGCTATTAACGTTTTTTGTGGAAGCCAAAACATTGTTAACCTCCTTTGAAACCACGTTATTATCCACAATGTTTTTAATGCTTTTCAGTGTCGTAAGACATTCATCCATTTCATAGTCTGCTAATTTAACATTTTGAAGTAGTGTTTTACTAACTCTGATGAATGGTACTAAAATACTTTGTAGTTCGTCACTTGAGACAATAATGTTTTTTATCGAGCGCCATAAACACCAAATTGGAGCTCTATAATCACTGTTATCAAAATTAATCGGTGGATCTATATTATTGTCCTTGTCACCAAAAATAACTATGATCAAACGGCGCAAAATGTTCAAAATAGCTAACTTGTATTTATGTTTACCATTATTTGATTTAATGACATTTATGTTAGTAGTGCTGATGTGGGACTGAAAATCGTGTATTGTAAACTTTAAAACCTCGACGTTGATATTGGCGGTGGCTAATGACGATACCAAGTTATTCACCAACAAATGATAGAACTCAATATCTGACGCTTTAATTGTAACACTGTTATCATAATCAATTTCCATATCCGAATCGGAATCAGTCATATTTTCACTAGTTTTTGAGTTTATCAATGATTGCATTAGTTTAAGGTATTCATCGTAAAGAAGGTTGTTATCGTTGTAAGTTGATAAGAATAAACCAAGATATTGAATACTAAACTTACTATAAGTAAGATTGTTTCTTTTTGCTTCATTCACTATTCTCGAGGTTACAGCCTCCAATAAGGCCTTGTTATTCAACAAATAAAATTCCGAATTTTTAGCTAATAGAACCATAGATTGCAACAATTTCTCTTTGCCATCATATGATCTTCCAGTTAAAGATTTCAGTAGAATATTGAAAAGTTGTTCCAATTGGTTGGATTTAACCTCATTTATTTTGTCTCCTAGTTGATTGATTATATCAATAATTGAGAATGCAATAGTTTTTCTCAAATTAAAATTTGATGATTCAATATACTTGTCCATTAAACTAATTAGCTCCGTAAAGTAAAGTTTTATTGCATTAGAACTTGAGCTTGTTGCGTCTACCCAAACCTTTCTGAAATTTTTTGAGATCTCTTCATTTGGGTCATGCTTTCCAATAAATACTAAGGGCAGGAACGCCGAGGCCACTGAAACGAATTTATCATTGGAAAAATTAAAAATGCATTCGCAAGTATAAGAGGAAACTCTTGGCAGTCTATCATTATCATGTCCATCTTCTTTCTTTTCAAAATAATATTTGTTCAATTTTTTGGCTAGAGATTGAATAGCTTTTATATTTGCACTTCGAACTGCATAACCAGAAGCCATACCATACGACTTAGCAACTGCATCATTTCTGTCTTTAAGCTGCCCAGCTGCAATTTTTAGCAACTTATCACCATGATTCTTTACAACGAACAAATGCCCAATTATCAAGTCAACAATTACTTTTGAAGCAGCTACTTTCGAAGGCAAGCCAACAGCACTTTTAACACAATTTTTAAGCATTTCAACAAACTCCTCTATGTTCTCATCATCCAATAATGTTAAAAGCTTTTCAATAGCGTTCATCATAGGGCTTGAGCCAACCAGACCAAGACGCTGAGAGTCAATATCTGACGCATGCAGCTTGTACTTATCTGCATTTAAAGCAATATAGTTTATGAATTGTGGTTCAACTGAACTCATCATTAAAACCATTTGCTGAACCATGTCCGTAGCAAAAGGTTTCAAAGACCTCGAGCTGGTATTGATAAGTTTGATGATAGTTTCAAAAGCAAAATTTTTAACATCTTCGACATCACTTAAAAGGCCTGAATTTCCAAGTAGAAAAGGAATTAGTTGTTTGAGTATCTTTTCATGAGCTTGCAAATAATTGTCAGAGTTACTGATTTTCATAATCATTGTATTTGATAAAAACTTTGTCAGTTTCTCGCCTTCCTTCCTTACACTTGATTTTATATCATCCATAGACCTGAATGACATTAACCAAATTTCGTCTAATTTATCCTCGTACATTGAAAACTTAACTTGGTTTAGTAATTCGTGAAGAGCAGACGCACTCGCTTCCCTGATCCTCCATTCATGATTACCCATGCCCAATAAACATTCCTTCAAAATAATATCAAAGTTCTCAGTTATTGTAATTTTAGGTTCTAAAATCAACGAATTCCAAATTTCATTCATAGTTCTTGATACATTTACATTTGGATCGTGTTTATATCGCCATAATTTCGGAATAAGTCTTTGCGTTATTTTTGGGTTAGCTTTAAGTAGAGTGTCTAGTTTTGATTTATCTAAGATTGCACCAAGACCAAATGCAATACCTTTTCTTGAAGACCATAAAGCTGAATTCTTAGCTAGTGACATAAACTTGTATACTAGACTAGGATCACCAATTTCACTTGCTAGACTCAAAACATCCTTGTAAGTATTGACAGACTCACCATTTCCGGTATTGAGAACACCATCGTCAAATAATTGTGTATCTTTATGAACGTATTCGCTTATAATATCCTTAGTGGTTTTATTTGAATCGGTAAATGAGGCAAGTAGATCATGAACTAAAACATCTTGAAGCTCAGTGTCACTATTTTCATAAACAATTGATAAACCTCGAGAAGCAGATTCTTGAACAATTTCCTCCTTATCAGATAAAAATCTCATAAAAGTTTGCTGAATGTTTTTCATTTTTGAGATAATCAATTCATCATGACAAAACTCAACTAGCGATAATAGCCAAATGCAACCTGCTTTTCTCAAAGCTGGTTTTGTCGTAAAGCATGTTTCCATTACAGTTTGGAAAATAATCGGAAATCTATTGGGGTTAATTTTTGGATTTTGGGTGCTTTGTATATCATTTAGATTTTTCATAACTTTTGAGTTCCATCCTTTTGCTAAAATTGACCAACATTCACCAGATGTAAATAAAAAATCCGTAAACTTGGTATTATACGTTTCGTATATACATGATTCAAATTCATTTAATTCATTTAGTTGATCAGATGGAAACGATAAGCTAAAATATGCCCAACATAAAGTTGCTGCCTCGTTATTCTTTTTAACTAGATTCTTTAATTTCAATTTAATATTTGTTTTTATACCTAACACTTTCTCATCGGCTGAATTTGAAATACAGTCAAAAATGGATAATTGAGAAATAGAATCTAGGCATGATTTTATCATTTTTGAGGAACTTGATGCTAATTCTGCATCAATATTAGTCAATAACTCTACTAAAGAGCTTCCAAACTGAACACTTTTAGCACGGCTTCTCAAATTTAGTCTCGAATAGACAAAACTAGCAATGGAAATGAATTCAGGCGATTTTGATGCAAACAACTTATTGAATAATGAAAGTATCATATTATCGGTAATGTTAGGATGTGAGGAAATAATACCTAAAATAGAAGCAATATAATGAAGAGCTTCATCAGAGTATATATTGATAGAAATATCTAATAAACTATGAACATTTTCATACTTTGCAATTGAAGAAATTATTTTGTCCTCAGAAATACTCAATATTTTGTAAAGAGTTTGTAAAATGAATAAATTGGAGTCTGTTTTCAATGAAGATATAAAAAGCACGTTGATGAATTGTGATATTGAGTTGCTTTGAGTTTCTTCACTTCTTTGATCATTATCCATCATAATATCACCATCAGAATCGATAGCAATATTGTTAACAAATCCAATCAAATTTTTGTGAAGTATTTCATTATATTCAGCAGCTTTTTCCAATGTTACTTCCCAGTCTTGGTTGACTTCAATCATTTTTTTACATTTCACATTCATTTGGATTGAGTTCATGATTAAACATTGCCAAGCAAATTTTATGGCACTATTCAAACCATTGATATTGAAATAATTCAGATTATCATTTAACATTTTGATTATATTTGAAAAATTAGGAAATTTAACGTCACAGGACTTATTATTTATATTATTATTAATCCTAAACCAATATGGATGAAGACCTCTTTCAGCTTCTTCAAAAATTTCTATATTTTCATTTGAGTCAACAGAGTTCAAAATTAAAATGTTTGAAAACCTGGATTCAGTATCATCGAAATCAAATATAGAATTGATAAGCTTGATGGCAACGTATTTTAGGTAGTTGTTATTACTAGATTCATCATTTATCAATTCGTTGAGCAGTTGCTTTAAGGCAATTTTATCGCTGGTCTTTAAAGATTGTAACTCAGTACCTAAGCTCGACAAAATTATTTGAAGAGTACTTTTCAAATCAGTGATTTCAATTTTCATCATTTCAATAAGAAATTTAACATAAGGCAAAGTAATTAAGTGAGGATTCTTCTTCAGTAGAAAACCAAATGTTTCATATTGCATTTGCCTTTGGTTTAAATAAAGCTTAAAATTTGCAGGATTATTGTCAGGTGCAGATAAGTTTGATTTCAATTGATTTAGAATATTTGACGCCAAGTTATCGTTTATCGAGCTGTTAAGATTGATCGAAACAGTTGTAAACCAACGAATAAATGAAATGGTCACTTGTTTCACTTTGTTATTTGGAGATGAAAGGCCAATCACCGAAATCTGGTCTATGCATCCAGCTTTTCCTGCTTGCTCACTCTTGCAGAAAATATTTAAAATCCTCTCCTGTAATTGGGATTTAACAGGAGGGACACCATTACTTCCCACAAACAAATTAATCAGATTTGAGATTAAAAAAGGAGACTCATAATCAATGGACACACGCTTTAATGTGTTAACTGCAAACGCAGAAACAGTCGAGTCAACATCAGTAGTGGCGCAAATGAAACTTAGTAGCAGTTTGCTATCTCCGTTGCTGTCAATTGATTTCTCTAACAATTTTAGAATTCTATCTTTATAAACCGCTAATTGAGAAGAGCTGAAAATGACACCTGCTTGGTAAGAAAAAAATGATACATCAGTTGCAGAGAGGCCTTGCTGTGCCATTGGGGTTGCAATTTGGCCATTTTCAGTCAGTTTCGTTGGATGCAAGAGCATAAACTTGTGGAATTTTTCAAAGATGAAAGCAGACTCGGGATTGCTGCTATCTAGAACCATCGGTGGCAGTTGTTCAGTATTAGGCAATTTGACAAGTAACTTGAGGCCAATGTTGAATAATCTTGCAGCAACTGAAGGGTCAAACGTGTGAATTGAGTCCCATATCTTTGAAAATAGTATTTTCGCTTCATCATCGTCTAACCTGTCAATACCCTTGCTGATGAACAGCAATGAATATGTTTGCACAGTAACTGGAGAAGCGTTAGGAGCCAGCTTAGGAGCTTTAATTTGACTCAACAAGCTGTCAATGGGGATCTTGACATCTGTACTGCTGTTGAACCTCGATAGGAGAAACTTCATCGTGGACATCATCTGCGACTTTACCTGAGCATCTGGAGAGGCAAATTTTAACAGTAGTGGTGCCAAGTATGTGTTCAAGCCAGACTGGAATGCCTCTGGCGTCTTCGCCAAGGCGAGTCTTAGTTCCACTTTTTGGATGAGCGTTAATTCTGCTGATGAAGATGTCATTTTCCTATTGATTTGTACTAACGCAGATCGTCTGTTCTACTAATTTCGTGTAGTATGTATAATTGTTTTTTCTGAAGCTTGAATCAGCTCACTTGCACCCGTTCTTTTTAAGCTTTCAACCTCAAAAGCTTCACTGTTCCATTAAAAGCGATCTCTATCTAAGTGTCTATATAAAAAGGCGCGTCTCTCTCTCAGTGGCAAACATTTCAAAATTGAGTGGCGAAAAAAAAAAATACGTTTTTCGAATGAGCAATGACAAAATTGTTCAATCAACAATTATTCCATCAGATTTGAAGTTATCGAAACACAACTCAGATTTATGAAACCAGGCTTTACGCAACTACCTTACCATACTAGTCAAGGAAAATTTGAAAAATGAGCTGTTTCCTCTCACGCGACCAATAAAACGGGAAAAAAGGCCAAAGATCTCAAAGAGCGAAATTTTCAGGTCACACACCCAAAAGGGAGAGAGAAAAAAATAGTGTGTGCATTATGTGGAATCTGGAATTACTTAGTGATAGAAAAAGCAAGATATATTGGAATTAAGTAAATAAGACATTTACATTTGATTAGTAACATAAACACAGGTTTGGTTTTTAGTAGTTGAGATTGAAATTTGTTATAAACAAGGCTACTTCACGTTGATTTTTCCCCCTAACATATTTTTTTATATATAGAAAAATAACCCAGATATAGTTGGTGTTTGAGTTGAGTTATTTTTATTTAGTTAAAAGTAACTACTAGGAGTTTAAATCTTGCCATTCACATCAGAAAACAGTTGGACTGGTTTAGAGTGGACATCGATCATAAATTAAGAAATAAAAGAAAAAAACGAAAGAAAGTTGATAAAACGAAACTCAGAGTTCAATAGTAGAGGCTTTGATTATTATACACGTACAAAACAACACAACCAACAAGGAAAGTCTCTTTGGTAGCTGAATTTACCGTTTCTTGAGACGAAATTTAGCTGATTAGCATAAAACATCGGTAAGAAATGGAAACTCTGAATTCAAACACTCCGTCGTCTGTGTCAGTTGCTGCAGCAACTGACAAGCCGCCCAATAACCACCATGATATGTCAACTATTCAGCCTCCTTTATCCATGCTGAACTCAGATCATCCGTTGGCTTTGAAAGAGGTTCTCGGTCAGAGACAAGTGCCCAGATCCTCGTCTCCTTCAACAAGATCTATTACATCAAATACAACTAATGCTTCGAGCCGTTACTTTGTGAATCGATTTACAGGCAAAAACCCTATCTCGGAGAATCCTGAATTAGTTGAACTTTGCCATGAGTTCCTGAAAACGAGAAACGTTACTGGTCTTGCAATGATCGCAAGACAATGCGGGCTACCACCGAACTTAAGATGCAAGATTTGGCCAATTCTACTCAAATCACATCCACATGTGATGAACCCATACATTGAAATTGATGACAGCTCTCTAGATGAGAATTTCTATAACCAAGAAGACGAAAATGGTGACTACAAAATTCCGATTAAGGACATCAAGTTTGATTTGAAGAAATATTTAAGAACCTCTGAACGTTATAAACCCAAGGTGATTACAAGCGAATTGAAAGATCTCTATGAAATCCAAGATAGAATGTTCGATATCATTGAACATGCAATTGTAAAATTTTTGAAAAAATGGGGTTCAATTCTTCATTATCATCCTTCTTTGACATGGATGGCTCTTGGACTAGCGGAGTGGGTGCCACCAATTCAAGACTCTCATTTCGTTCTTTGCGGAAGAGACGATATTGCCAAAAATGGTACCAAACTGAGGAATGTTAATGAATCTTATTTTGAAAGATTGAACTATTCTTCTTCCTCAATGACTTCAGAATCAAATTCAATATTTGAGACACCTTCTGATTATTTGTCACCTCAATTTTCTACTCCAACTTCAAGTCCGCCAAGTACACCACCCCTAGGTTTTAACACAATGTCTTTTGCAGAACTGTTCGAACGTTTGGTTTTAGTCATATTGCATACACCTGATCCCAACACCATACCAGATGAACTAAAACCGGATGATGAAACAACTGACCAAATGAAATACTCTACTCTAGTGAGATTTGGTGGTCCCATTAAAGACAGAATTTCCTTTTTTTTACACAGTTTAAGAAAACTTATGCCAGAACTTCATCGTCATTTATCAGAAGAAGGCTGCTTGAATGGGCACTGGGTGAATTGGTGGTTAAAGTATGATGGCTCAAAAATGTGGTCAAGATACGATCGTGGTAGAACTTGGGATCTGATTTTTGGTTGGAGGGAGAACTGTAATGGTTTCGAGTCAGATTTGAACAAATTAAATAAAAACTTTGATTTGTCAACTTTGAAACTACTTGGGCAAGATTTATTTTGGAATCCAATTGATTTAACAGATCCTTCAAATATTGACCATTTTGATAAATCGGTTGGTATGACAACTACTAATAGTAAGGATCATAATGAAAATAACAAATCAACGGGCGATGTGTTTGAAAATGATGATGAAGAAATTAGTGAAGATGAGAATATAACTCATGTTTATAAAAACGGTCGTTCAGCTTCTGTTTTGACTATTTTATCCAGAACTCACTCCTTTTCTCAATCATCAGAAAAGACACCAACTTTAACATCTTCAACTTTAACGTCGCCTCCATTTTTAGCGACCCTGGCAAACTCACATTTTCAACTGAAATCCCCAGAAACGAATTTCTCTTTAACTCCTACCATCACAATCAAGAGTAATGATACCACTACAAATCCACTCTCTTTGTCATCTTCAAATGGTAATGATACACCAAGATTGACTCCATTAGATGATATTGAGCCATTAATTGATTTTCCATTTTCTCATGTTCATCCTCATGTTGAGATGATATTCATTTCTTTGGCATTTTTGAAATCCAAAGAGTTTACAATTATGGAACTCGATAATTCAGAAATAAATACTCTCTTAGAAAAACTAACGAGTTTATCAAGATCAGAGAGAAGTTCATTTATCAACAGTTCAATTGACCAACAAAATTACAATAACATCAAATCAATGTCGTCTACTTCTATATCGCCTCCACCACATGTACCTGCTAATAACATTCATCAGCCACACTGCTTAACATCAAATCCAGTGACTGCCACAGTCGAAAATACATTAAACGATGAAGGCCACTTGAACAGTATGAATGATATTGATTTGACTGCACAGAAAAATGGTATGGAAAGTGCCATCGGGGAAGCAAAAAAGTCGAATAGAGATATTGAAAATGTCCTAATCGAGGCTGGTGAATTATGGAGGAAATTTCTTTATATTGATATGATGGATGAGGCGTGAACTCTTGCAGCCTATCTGAATATTCACCAATATTCTTATGGGAGAGTTTTGAGAAGTAGTGCGTTACATAAAAATGCAGTTGAGACAAATATAAATTATTAATAAAGAGGAGCAAAGAGAAAGCTGAAAGAATAAAAAGTATTCAATATAAGATTTTACAAAACGTAACGAAATTAAAGAAGCAGAAATAAAGAAGGAAAAGAAAACAAAAATCATAAAAGAGATAAGCTTTTGATCAGCAACATATAGCTATTGAGTATTTTTTTGTTTTATTGATAAATGTGTTTATTTTATATATACTGCCTTTACTTGAATAAAAAGAATATTATCATAATGAAAAAAATTTCGAAAAACGTTTTTAATGATCAATCATCATTTTAATACTTTGGTTTATTGTGAAATTTGGAAGTAGAACATCAAGAGGAAGTGCTGAAGTATGGTAACTTTCAAACTTCACAGGTTTGTTTTCTGTCTCATATTTTTTTCCTAACAACAATAATCTGTTTTCAAAATCGGTAGCAGTGGATCTTCTATTTGTTTTTTTCATACTGTTCGATGTTTCTGGCCGGCAGAGCTGGTGATCTTTGTTTGTTTTATCACTAATGTGCTTGCTGTACTTTGATTCCACCTTAGGAATTATACTTATCAACCCAAGATCAACACTTTTGTGATAACCCGGATTTCCCTTATAATCGTATCCACTTATGATAATTGAAAGCTTATCATGAGGCCTTAGACCACTTGTGAAGTTATATTCATGCCAAAGCATTGGATCAAATAAAATTTCCATTACATTACAACGATCAACCATTCCCATTGCAAGATCATTCATAAGCTCAACTATATCTAAAACTCCCCCGTTGTTATGCCAGCTATGTGTGTACTTTTTTTTAGAGAAGAGATTTGATATATTTGATTTTATCTTCGGGATTTTTGGCTCACAAAATGGTAAAATGGTATTTGTATTTGTTTCTTCGGTGGGTAACAAATAAATATCCTTAAAGTCATTTTTAATCAAATGAACTTTCAAAATCTCATAATTCATTTGGTTTAGCACAGGCAAACTTAGTGCTTTCTCTAAAACATGTAAAATGTTTTTATTATTTATGGTTATATCACTTGTCAGCAAATTGAAAAAATTCTTAACAGCTTTACTGCTATGTTTAGTCCCCTTCACTATCATTCTAATAACAACAATATACAAATAGCCATAATATAAGTTCGATAACATATTCGAAACTTTTTCTAGCAGTAAATCGTACTGAACGTTGTGTGTTTTCAGTAATATTCTTAATTTAGAGAAGTTTCTTATATTGCTTAGCCTTTGGTGCTTTCTATTTATTAAGTCTAGTTGATTCATTGATTTCAGTTGAAACAGGAAGGTATTCATTATGTACTAGAGCACTTCTTATTAACATGACATCGTTTATTTATACATTCGTACATGTCGTATAATGCCAAAACACATGAGCTAAAAGATATCGGTTGCGTAGCGGCTCTATATACATCAATAAATGTTGTTTAATGCTCTTTTTCTACCTTGTAACCTTGTTTTAATTGAAGGTTGCAAACGATATTGCTAAATGCATTCGTTTTTATCAAAGTATTGAGCTTTCAAATGTTTGGCTGCAAGTCCCTTTAATTTCAACTCCTTATCGTTCGTATACGTCAAATCCTGTCTTTTTTGATAACCTCGTATATTTTAAAGAGCGTTCAACAGTATACTAATTAATGAAATGATGTATTCCTCTTTTATTCATGTAATTTATACATCAAACAAGTCAAATTCCTCTTTTGATGAGATCGCTATAGTCATAAATTTGGCTTAGGAATATAATGAAGATGGAGTGATTATACGGGAGTCATCCTGTTTAAGCCTAATAGTTATTAATTTATTGACGCAAACTCGCAAAAATATGCCAAGCGACTTTCAATAGTGTGATGATTCAAGACAATGATTGAATATTGTAGACAAAAATTTCAGTCTTAAACTCAGAACTGAAGTGATACTTCAAGAGAAAAATCTCCTGATTGAATAAAGTTTATTTTGAGAAAGACACCTACAATACTTTGGTATTATAGATGAACCTTAATATTTAACATTGAAAAACACACTATTCAATCATAACACACACGTCGAAATGTACAAATGAAGCATGGTTGATATTAAATATTTTGACCCGATACTTAAATTATAGGTTGAAACACGTGACACACCTGCTAACCTGCTACATATACAAAAAAGTAACTTTTCAATTGCTGGCAAAAATAAAGAAAGTTATTAATCAGAACTAGTCTAATCTTTTCGAGTAACTACAAGATATGTATTTAAAAATGAATTACTGCTTCTTATACGTATCAAGCATATACACAGTTCTCATAATTGTAAATGCTTTTATAGAAAGCCTGATAACATTTCAGAAAACAATCTGCTATCGTTTACATTGTGTGGCTCATATGAAAGTTAGCAACAATTTGTGGATGCCTAGAGCAAATAGAGTGGAAACCGACTTCATCACACAAAAACCCACTATTACAAAAGACAAGTCGCAATGTAACGTCGTTATTGAATAAGTGGCATTGTTATAATTCTTTATTAAGCAGTAACGTCACCTATTGTCAAGTCAATTATATCATAGAAATGCTAGCTTAGAAGTTTTGCTGAGCAAGTTGTCATTTTTGTGTTTGAATTACCCTTAAAGCTTCAGAAACTAGGCTCACGTTCAATTAAGTCTCATTTATGCACAATGACTTCAAAAAAGACTCAATAAAGTTACATATTATTACAGAGACTGTCTGTATATGTTTAAGCGTCTGAAGTTAGCATTCAAGACCAACACTGTTTGATTATTGCAAAGACTGGGTTCTTAAAATAGCAAAATCTCTCTGAAAAACAGATAGCTATAACAAAGAAAAATGAATTAACTAGTTATTTTATCAAGCATCTGGATTAATTGAAACAACGTTTGTTGACTGGTTTTAATCATGAGATATTCGAACATAGTTCCAATCCTGGACGCCATGAGGTCAAAAAAACTTTCAAGACCCTTTTTGGTAACATCTCTTGGCTTTAATGTACTGTCGTCACCCAAAAACTCAATATCCTTCAAGTTTAAACTCGAAATCATATTTTTGATTAAAGTTAGCTTACTGTCTCTAAGACTGTATGGTGGGCGTGAGCTCTTATTTTTGAAATTTGATATTGAAGGCATAGGTGTAAACTTGGGTACTCCTACCATCACCAACTGTGTTTGCATTATTATTTGTGCCTTAACATAACGTAATCCCCTTATCTTCAAAAAAGCACTAGCACTATTTTGAGTGCTTATTGTGAGGTTGCCTTTATGATTGGATTTTTTAACTTCCTCTAAAGTTGTTGATTGCGACAAAGGGTGTTCAATTGAAGAACTAGACCCCAACGGCATAGGTAAAGAAATATCTTTGGCGCTACCATTCACTCCAATCTTAGTATTATTGATTACATCAATTGAGTCTTCCACGAATTCTTTGCTTAGCTTTTCAGCTAAAATGTCTTTTTTTTCGGCTTTCATCAACTTTGCATCCATAAAATTAAGCAAACGTGGTGATAACTGACCTCTTGGGCTTCTGAATCCAATATATCCATGCTTTCTCTCAGGTTTTGACAATACTCTCATTTTTCCATGTATTTTCCCATGTACCAACATCTGTTCGCCTTCCATTTTAAAAACGTCTATAATTTCTTTGCTAACTTCATATTCTTCAAAGCCAGAAGTATTCCACTTCTGATTTCTAAACCTTTTAGAAGCACTTTTGTATTCTTTGTCAACCCTTATGCCACCATGTGGAAAATTAAACTTTTTATCTGCCTTTCTTATTTTTGCAACATTATGCAATGATAAATGAAAATTTGTTTCCTTAGCCTTTAATCTCTGGTGCAAAGTAGTTTCGTAAAAAGACAGATTTGTCTTAGAGGAAAGAGCTCTTTTACAAGACATATTTAAAAGCAAATATCTTAGAATAATAGCTACAAGGCACTATAATAAGAGGCAACAAAAATATTTGCACTTTTGATGTATACGTGTGGAAATCGTTCAACTATTCAGGTTTTTCTTATAAATGTTATCTAAGGGAAAATAATGTACAAAATTGTCTGGTCAAGGTAATCCTTTTTGACGTTTAATAAGTTCTACTTCGGTTTTCAGCTTATCGGTCTGCTTTTTGGTTTCGACAACTCTAGCAATGGTATTAGCCAATTCATCCCATTTTTGAACAACCGCTGCCGTTGGCATATTTGGCTTTTCTGTCAAACCTAGCTGATTCAAAATTTCAGTGACTTTGTTTTGGACGCTGGGTTTGAAAGAGGCAGTTTTCTGCGATCTCATGTGAACACCCGGTTGTAACCTGTTTACAGTATGAATCTCAACTCCATAAACAGAGAGCTCTTCTGATGTTAAATGTACAGCTAAAAGCTCCTGTAGTTCGTTCATTTTGAGCTGAACAGGATCGCTTGGATTCAAATAGTTGCCTTTGCTTGATTTCTTTTTCATCGCAGCCAATGCAGCTGAAACCTGTTGTGTATGTGGGATAGCATTGGGGCCAAGTTGTGGAGCGACAGGGGCCTCCGGTTTCCTTTTTCTTGTTTTATCGTTCATAAGGGCCAAGTAAAGTTGTGATAAACCTGCAGAAGTTGTGTATTGTTGAATACTGGCACTTGATTGCGGAGAGTCTAAAAGTTGTAAAAGCATTGCACGATCCATCAGCATCTTCTTGGCAGCTAATTCGAATTTACGTGCTTCAAGGACAAGAGACTCTTCTTCAGCAATTTCGGTTGGTGCTCTATGTATGAGCCTGTTCAAATATTCCTTTCTTTCTTTTTCTTTGACAGCAGAGAATGATGACAAAGCGGATAGCAACAGTGTGTCCTTACTTCCACGTTTGGTTAAAATGGAATGCGAAACGCTATACATTTGACTTTTGAGATCTCCAATGTCTCTTGCCTTTTCATGATATTTGTCCAAATACCTGTCAAAGATAACAAACCAATTCATATCATACAGTTTACACAATTCAAAGACCTCGTTAGTTTCTTCAAATGTCCATGGCTTTTCAAACTCTGGAAGCTTTGACTTGATTTCTTCGTACTCTTCCTCAGTGAAACTAGGCATTTCAAAGCTAGTGTTGTACTTTGCGAATTTGTAAACCTTTTCATCCATGATGATTTTACTATCACATTCAGATCTTCGTACTTGATCAAGAGCCTCTGAATCCTTTTGTTTTTCTTTATCACTTTCCTTTTCCTTCTCTGCTTCCTCTTCTCCCGATCGTATGATTGGCTCAGGGGTTACTGTAGCGGTGTCCAAATCAGTTTTGCTCCAGTGAAAAAGGACTAGATCATCGTCTCTGGCTTGATTTTTAAACCCAGTTCTTATCCATGGTTTTCTTTTCACATCTAGCTTTCGTTTGAATTTATTCACTGTAGTAGATTTTGACGTGTCAATGTTACCACCTGCAACCAAAGCCACTGGAGGAGCATTAGGACCAATTAAATTGTATAGCTCTCTGTTCATTGCTGATATTTTGCGTCGCTTGTTATTTGACGCATATTCGTCTGCAGTATATGGTGTGTATGAGGCCGAATTTTGTTGCGACTGCTTTTTTGCTGCATCTGCAGATGCCTTAGACGCCTTGGCGTCCTCATACTGCTGTTTAGAGATATTCAGCACATCTAGGAAGTCAGACATTGTTCAATGATGGGAAAAATAACCGATTAATAGATGGATATTTTTTTTTACAAATGCTCGTTTTCTGGCTCAATCCTCTCAAAAGCTCAAAGAATAACTTGCACCGATCCAAAAAGTAATTGATTGTCTAAGGATAGCGTTCAGTACTTTACAGCTAAAAACTTTTACCTTAACAGTAGTAACTTGAGTCAAGTTTTTGAAAAATTTAGGAATTTTTCCTCAGAATACAAAAAAAAGCTCAACTTCTATTTTCTTTATCATTAGCTGTTATCTAGTTAGTTTCTTTGTGATTATACTCAGTATTAAATTAAAGAGCACAATTGACAGCAGATATGTCAGAGAGTTCTCACATACATAATAATACATTTCTTTCTAGAGTGTTTGCGGCCACGTCAAAGACGCACCCTCGCAATCAACAGCCACAGCCATTATTAAATGATGATAACTCAATCTACCACCACTCATACGATAATAGTGACTCTCACGAAGTTAACGATAGTTCTAACTCCATACGTAGCGACCAGCGCTTTACTAATTTTGGAATCGGTGATTCTATTACCAAAACGCCCAGCATTAGCAGACCTGGAAGACCTCATTATCAGTCAAAAATGGCAATCAATGTACAGTCCGAAAGCGAATCTTCTTTCGATGAGGACGATGGAGAAAGAAATATGAACGATGGAGAAGATCAAAATCATAATTTATACAACGGTAGTGACCTTGACGATAATTCAAGTTTTATCGAATCTGTTGATAGGCAGAACAATCCTCCTATCAATACAAGTAAGAGAAATTTATTACGTCAATTGGAAAGTGAATTAGGTGTCGAAGCAAACGATGATGAAGATCTAATCAACTTTGACTCTGCAAACAAAAACGACCTACCAGAATCACTTTTGCTAGAAGACACAGGATTCGGCCCTACTGGGAAAAGTAGATTAAGGAAACGTCCAAAAAAGAGCATATTGAAAATATTGGAACAGTCATTTATTGAGCAGTTCAAGGAAGTGGAATTAAGTGAAAGCATTAATCAATTAGGAGAAAGGGCTAAGATCATTGCTAATAAAACTTTTAACAATATTCCCAAGTCGTTTTCTCTGGAACATTCAATACTCAAACCAGCAGCTCCAAACTTTCTTCAAAATAGACAACAAAGTACTCAACAAAATGGAACAAGTGAAAAAACACTTCAAGATGTTTTTAAAGCCAGAAAGTTACCATCCAAAGAAAGAGCAATGTGGATGTGGGCTAACGTTAGCAACTTGGATATATTTTTACTAGATGTCTATGGCTATTATCTAGGGAACGGGTGGACCTGTATGGCACTACAAAGAGTGTCCGATCTATTGATTATTGTTTTTGTTATTTGGTTAAGTTTGTTCATGACAAACTGTATTGATTACACTACATTAATGAATCATCGTGTTTCTAAGTTTGAGCAAGTGTATGTCGGCAAATGTTTTTCCAAGACGTCATTTGGACAGAAATCATTTTTATTCGTTTTGTTTGTGATCTTTGTTTTGCGAGTCAAAAACACTTGGAATGAGTTGAGTGAATTGCGAGAAATCAAACTATTCTATAACCATTTACTTAATATTGAGGATGAAGAATTGCAGACAATTAGCTGGGTTCAGATAGTCAAAAAGATTATGATATTAAAAGATCAGCAAACCAATGGAGTTCTTTACACGGACCAATCTGAAACAAATACATCCAAATTTGTTCATGATATGAAATCTAAAACAAGATTGAATGCTCATGATATTGCAAATCGCTTAATGAGGAAAGATAACTACATAATTGCCATTTTCAACAAAAACATTTTGAAAAAACCTTTAACATTATCTGCTTTCAACACGTATTTCCTTACCAAAACATTGGAATGGAACTTGAGACTTTGCATTTTCGATTTTGTTTTTAATGAAGAAGGACAGTTAAAGCCATCTGTGATGAGTCAACATAGTAGACTAGCTATGTCCGTGGAGCTTAAAAAGAGATTTCGATTAGCAGGCTTAATGAGTATTTTTTTAACGCCATTTTTGGTTGTTTATTTTGTTCTTTATTTCTTCTTGAAATTCTTTTATGACTTCAAGACAAATCCTGGCTTGCTAAATTCTAGAGAATATTCTCCATACGCCAAGTGGAAAATGAGAGAATTTAATGAATTGCCACATTTGTTTGAAGAAAGACTCAAGCTTTCAGTTGAAGGAGCAAACGAATACTTAGATCAATTTCCAAAAGAAAAAGTAAATATATTAATGAAATTCATTACGTTCATATCTGGTTCTCTTTTAACCATTCTTGTTATTTTGACAATCATAGATCATGAAAACTTTCTCAACTTTGAATTAACAGAGGGAAGAACAGTTTTGTTTTACATCTCCACTATGGGTGCCATTTTTACTATTTGTAAGAATAACGTTTCAGCGTCAAATTATGTTTTCAATCCAGAAGAATCCCTAAAATATGTTTCTCAATTTACTCATTATTTGCCAAAATCATGGGAAGGAAGTTACCATACAATTGATGTCAAAAATGAGTTTTGTAAATTGTACAATTTAAAGTTAGCACTAATAGCAAAAGAGTTATGTTCTTTGCTTGTACTTCCCTGGATACTTTATGTTTCGTTGCCATCTTCAAGTGAGCATATTATTGATTTCTTTAGAGATTTTTCGGTGCACGTTGATGGTTTAGGTTATGTGTGCACCTTTGCTATGTTCAAATTGGATCAAGAAGGTGAAAAGGATAAAGTTCTTGGAGCAAGCTCTTCAGCATTGAGAAGATATCAGCCCAAGAACCACAATCACAAACTAAACAAAAAAGTGGACTCGTTGAAGTACATCGACGAAGAGAGAGATTTAGAGGCTAACTTATCAAACGATGATTTTGATGAGGATGAAACAAATGAAGAATACTATGCTGATAATGATGATAAGATGGTTAAATCGTACATGTACTTCTTAGAATCGTATGGTAATAACAGAAGAAACACTACCGCACAACAACTTAATAGAGGTAATAACAAATGGGCTAAGACAATGTCAAACATAGAGAGAAAGAAGGGATTGACTGATTCATCTCAAAAATCAAACTTCAAGCCTAAATACAACGAAAAACTCGAAGAAACAAATGCTGGGCTTTTGAGCAATGAGATTGAGACCTATATTGATAATTTGAACAAAAGTGTGATGTTGGGGGCACAAAACGTACAGAGTCCCGTTAGTGATATGAAAAAAGCAAACGCTTTTGATAACAACGATGATGTTCTGGGATTGTTAAATCAGATTTATCACCAAAAGCGAAAGGAATGAGCAAAAGAAGAAAAAAATAACTGACAGATATATTATGGGAATTCAGGTATTATATATTATATAAATGCTTTTTATAGATTGATACAAAGTTGATTAAAAGTTGTATGGTAGAAGTATACAAATGATTATTTTTTAGCGTCCTTTCTTCTTTTCTTCTCTCTTTCATGAAGATTCTTTTCAGTACCTTCTTCTGCTTGAATTGTATTAACGATTCTAGCCATTTTGGCGTGATATTCTTCATGCTCCTTCTTTTGCTTGTCGATTTTAATTCTAGCTTCAAATCTAGAATCTTTTCTGATTTCACGCATTGTTTGCTTTCTTTCTTGTTTGAGTTGGTGTTTCAATTTCGAGATTTCAGCATTAACGCTTGCAGGATCGTTTGGATCAACATATTTGGATGCTGCATTCTTCTTGTCAGGATTGAAAGATTCATCAAACCTTGGGGCGTAAGTTGCAATAGCAACGGCACGATGTGATTGCAATTGGATTGGTTTGCGTGATTGAACAGCTAGCCTATTAATATTACTCAACTTACTAGCAAGATTGATCAGCAATGGGTTACCGGCAGGGGCTGTTGATTTCACCAAATGTTGAACAATATTAATGAAAGGTGTTAATATTTCAGGGGCAGATTCGGTTTCCTTCCAAATTAAAGAAGTTATTTGATCCAACGAATTGAGTAAAATGTTTAGCAATTCAACTCCAAATTTTTTATTATATGTACCAGAAGCATTAGCAAATAACTGTGATAATGATAAAGGGGCATCAAAGTTTGATGACAAAATTTCAGTATGTGTTGGCAACGTTAATGCCGTGGCATTTGGTACCGTGGATTGAGTCAGCAATTTTGAAATTGAAAGTTCATTTGGATTTGGTACTATTGCAATTAGGGAACGCTCAAGGAAGGTTAGAACTTCAGGAATGAATCTTTTGGCCACTCTTTGATATTTCAAAAGTACATCACAGATAAAAGCACCAGCCAAAATGTCAACTGGCGACTCCATAGAAAATGACTCTAAGGATTCCGAAGCTAAAATTAATGCAGGAACAACTACCAAATGAAATTTGTCAGAAGTGGAGAAGGTACGACCAATTTGTGCCAATAGTAAAAGATCTGACATATTGGGGTATTTTTTTTCCTTCGCCATTAACCTAGTCTGTGCGTTTGCCAAGAGTTCACGATACGAGTCAAGGAACTCGGATGGATATTTTGTAACTAAATCTTTAGTGGTACGTGAAAGAAATTCCATCATCTCGACATAAGCCTTGTTGGAGGCAGTATCCACATCAGATTGATCAGCTTGAGCTAAATAGAAAGAAAGCAAAACAGTGGAAAAAGATGCAAGTTTTTCTTTGTTACCTTCTGCAAGTTTTGGTTGGTACTTTTCAAAAATCTGAAGAATTAATTTAACAATTTCTGGATAGTACATCTCAGAGTTTGAATCCAATTTTTCTTTAATCAAATTTTCAAACACTTCAAGAGTAGAAGGGCAAACGAGAGTAGCACCAACAGATGAGGACTTGACATGAAAAACTTTATTACCAATTGTTATAGTATTTTTACCTGCTCTCTTGTTAGTATTACCATTTTCTTTGAGATCATCATTGTTGTATTCATTTTCATTTTCATTTTCATCATCTGAACCAGCAATAAACTCTTCATCAGAATTAGCTATAGTAAATCCATTAGCCTCATCGTCACTATTTTGTTCCCAGTATCCGTCGTCTAAATCATCCGCACCACGATCACCTTCATCTATATCTTCACCTTCCATTCTACGTTGTCTTTCTTCCTCCAAAGCTTTCCGTCTTTCAGTTTCCTCTTTTTCAACTTCTTCTACAGTCTTAGTTCTATCGGATGGAGCAGCTTTCTTATCCAACTTTGCTTCGGTAACCTTCATTTCATATTCCAAATCCTTTTCAGACTTTTTTATGTTATCTGATGGCAATTGTTTGGAAACTTCAACAATTTCATCCATGACATCTTCGAAAGCATCGTCAAGTTCACCAACCTTTTCCATGGTCTTTTCGTGAGTTCTTTGTCTGAGCTGCTTATAGTACTTAGATTTTGCCATCACTTCCTTCATAACTTCAGCTTTCGTTTTTTTCCTTTGTGGTCCTTCTTCTTCATTGACATCATCTGCTTCCAAATGCCTGTTAGAAGGTCTTTTCTTTGAAAAAAAATCATCATCTTCTTCTTCGTCCTCTGCACCTCCATTCTGTGAGTCAAAATCTTCTTCATAGTCATCTTCTAGCTTTTGTCCCATGTGAGTAAGAGTGTTAAAGTCATCGTCATCGTCATTGTCTTCCAAATTATAAATTGATCTTTTATTAGCTTGTGCTAGCTTAGACTTAGTGAATCTTTCTAACATCTTTTCCTCTGCTGACATGTGCTTGTTATGTTCACCGAATCTTCTATCCACAACACCTCCTGACTTGTTCTTACGTGCCATTTTGGCTTCCCATTCCATCTTTCTACGGTCTTCACCCGCCTGTTTCGATACTCCTGGTTTACCAACTGTCTGCTGTTTGGCAAGCGCATCTGCTCGTTTGTTCTTTGCTACTTTTACATCAAAAGGATTGAACTGCTCACGGATACTCTGCAATGCACTCTGACGTTCTTCTTTTGACATCTTTTCTTCTGTTTTCTTTGATTTCTTGCTTTTTTTTGCAGGTTGCTGTCTATTAACAAGACCAGCCGTTTTTAACGACTCCTTAAGTTTCTTAAGCTGCGATCCTCCTGCCATGCTATCAGTCTAAAGGACTCTGGAAACCTTTTCTCTTACTTCTTCTGTATCTAGAATCTCTCTATATAGGGGAAAATTTTTTTATTTCACAGAAGGTAAGCTAGGAAATTTTTCACCGTCGATCGACGCTGACATTTACTTCATCAATCAGTAGATGATGGCTTCGAGACGAGTAGTGGTTACGGGCATAGGCATGGTGACGCCATTGGGCGTGTCAACGAGGGTTACATGGGAAGGTTTGCTTGGGCTGAAGTCCGGTTTAGTCTCTACCGACAGTTTGGAAAATTGCGATTTGTACAAAGACATTCCATCAAAGGTCGTAGCTCCGATACCCCAGACTGCATTTGAGGCTGCTATTGAGAACCAGCTTTCTGCTAAAGACTTGCGAAGGTTCTCTAAGTTCATGCAGTACGGACTGCTTGCGACCAAAGAAGCACTGCTGGACTCTAAAATTGATATGGGGAATTTGTCAGACGAAGAAAGAGAAGCTTTTGGTATTTGCATGGGTAGTGGCATAGGCGGCTTTGACGATATCATAAACAATACAGTGGCGTGGACAGGGGTCACCGGTGCTAAACGGAAAGGCTACCATGCTTTGACACCGCTTTTCATACCACGAATTCTCGCCAATATGGCAGCAGGTAACATCTCGATACAAAACGACCTTCGAGGTCCTAACCACACGGTATCCACAGCTTGTGCAACAGGAGTCCATGCCATTGGCGATGCCTACAGATTCATCAAGGACGGCTATGCTGACACCATGGTGGCAGGTGCAACAGAGGCTGCTGTGCATCCTTTGGCTCTTGGTGGATTTGCCAGAGCTAAAAGTGTAGTCAGTGGGTTTGGCCCTCTTAACGACATTACAGGTGCCAGCAGACCATTTGATGCCAATAGGGCCGGTTTTGTACTGGGTGAAGGTGCTGGTGTTTTGATTCTGGAGGATGCTCAAAAGGCACTAGACCGAGGAGCCAAGATCTATGCCGAAATTTTAGGCTACGGACTTACTGGCGATGCCCATCATATTACGACTCCACACCCTGAGGCTTCAGGTGCATTGAGAGCAATGAAAATGGCATTATCACACGCCAATAGAACTCCTTCAGATGTTGGCTACGTAAATGCTCATGCTACTAGTACATTACTGGGTGATAGGAGTGAAAATATGGCAATTTGGAAGCTAGTTGGCCAGGAGGGTGTAGACCGAGGAGTCAAGGTTAGTGCCTGCAAAGGTCATTTTGGTCATTTGTTGGGCGCTGCTGGAGCTGTCGAGACAGCCGTCGGTGTTTTGTCTGTTGCTAGCGGTGTTGTTCCTCCAACGAAAAATTGTGTTGCAGCTGGTGGTGCTGCAGGAGATGAAGATGGGACCTGGCAGTTCGATTACTGTGGTGATATTTTAGGCGGTAGAGAGTGGCAAGGTGCCAAGTTGGGTCAAGTGGCATTATGCAATAGTTTTGGATTTGGTGGAACAAATGCTAGTATATGTTTGAGTGCGTTTACCTAATTTATAACAATGTTGCGGTGACATTAAGTGTTATTCATAGTACAAAAGGAATGATTCTTTTCAAGGAAGAATTTTGTGGCATCAACTCCTTCTCACTGTACCAATTCCAAGACACATTTGCGGACGTTGAAAGATTAACGAGGACCCAAACAAAAATGCTTAGGTAGGACCAAGATGGATACAAGACTAGGAAGAGTCCGTATATAATTATTTCGTCAAAGTAGTGAGCACAAACAGTGTACTGGAATAGACCGTATGTTGGCATTGTGTACTTTTTTAATGAGGCTAAGTGACAATGGTTGTTATATTGATCCCACGATACTACACTGAAGAGAGTGAATATGATCAAACAGGTGAAAAATGATTGGGATGGTGCACCACCTTTGATTTTCAGTAATTGAGGTACTATGTTGATAGTGGAATAAAAGTATACCCCTGCTATATAATGTGACAAATGCATCTTAGCACTTGGCGACCACCTTGTAATATACAAACACTCATACAATCTACGCACAGACTGGATTAAGTTTAATAGAAAAATGAGGCGAAGTGTAGGGTTGGTGGGAGATGCCACTGTGTTCCAAAAAAAGGATAGCAAAGCTAGAGCCGAATGTAAATAGTAAAAGTGAACGAACC
Source organism: Saturnispora gosingensis (assembly GCA_030570395.1). Lineage (NCBI taxonomy): Eukaryota > Fungi > Ascomycota > Pichiomycetes > Pichiales > Pichiaceae > Saturnispora > Saturnispora gosingensis. The sequence goes on from JAJLVU010000023.1 coordinate 50,352, forward strand.
ATCGTTTAGGAACATATAACCACTGGAATTTATTGATTTGCTGCAAAGTTTTACCATATTTGAGTAAAGAGTTTAACTGGGGTACTGAAAAGGCAAGCAAAACAGCAATTGTTCCTAAAAAAAGCCCAAGGTCAACAGTATAAAGAATTAGCATCAACAGAATTCCGTATATTCAAAATCTACAGAAAAAATATAGTGGAAAAAAAATCAATGATTCCACAAATTTAGTATAACATGTTCTTATAAGAGTAACAGATGTTGCCATTATTGCCATTTTACGCAGCATTACTTGTTGTGCTTTCTGTTTTCTTCGGTCCCAATATAAGGGAATCGTTGCCACCGCCTCCTCCAGCACTTCTAGCTATTTCAAACCAAATTAACAATGCGTGGGCCAGTGTTGGTGAGAAAGTGAACTTTGTTGAAGGTGTTACTGAGTCAGTTGCAGACTCAGTTGCAGACAAAGTTGAATCTGCGTGCTCTTCTATCCAAAGTGAAATTGCAGGCTTTTTTCAAGCACCTAATGCAGACGAACTTGCACAATGTGCAGCTCCAACTGTTGAGAATCCAAGGTGGAACATATGGGCATTGCCATACAGCAGTGAAATTTACCAATATGTTGACCAATATGGATCAATTGGATTGCAGTTTTTGGGACACGTTTTCAACCATGTTTCCTACTATGCAGATGTTATTTATGACGACCTGAAGGCAGTTACCAATGTTGTTTTAGACTATGAACCAGTGAAGGCTGCAGTCAGAGACTACAACGAAATCCATACCACTTACATCACACCATACGTCGAAGATGTTACTGAAAAGTACACAGAGTTCTTAGAGCCTCATCTACGTGCTTTCTTTGCACCAGCTTTTGAAGATTTCGCAGAATGCTGGAATTCCTTCTGGACTGGCCAAAGCACTCTGCCAAGTCCAGTACTCTACATCGTTGTCATCATACTCCTATTCATTTTCATCAATATTTTCACAAAGCTGTCCAAGATTTTCATGAGAGATCTCTTTTGGGTCAACCAGGGTGTCACCAGGATGTATGGACCAACGAGAACCAATTTATTTGCTGCAGTCGGAGGTGAAAGAGATGAAAGCTACGACATGATGAAGACTCACGAAGATCTAGTTGTCGATGAGATCGAAGAATTGGAACATGCCTTAGATAGAAGTAGATCTTCTAATATTGACGATGACAATGACAATGACAATGAAAATGATGTTACAGAAGAAGAGGAGGAAGCAGAAGAGGAAAATAACGAAAAGAAAGATGTAGAAGACGAACACCAAGAACAAGCGCAAGAACCGCAAGAAGAGGAGGGAGATTCAAGTGCGAGCAATCGCAGTCAGCAACGTACAGAAGAACAAGCGAGCAATCGCGCAATCAGCGGAGCGAGCAATCGTGCAAGAGCAGAATCAATCGTCAGAGACTTCGGACTTGAAGAAGGACTCGAAAAAGAGCAAGAACAAAGCAAAAGGCAGAAAAGCCAAGAAGGGGAAACGGAGAGCCTAATTCTCCGTGGGTCACCAGGCGGAGCAGCGATTGCAGAGGTCGCTGTGAGTAACATTGTTGCCCACAAAATGTAGTGATACTTGATGCCCCCATGCTTGTTTTTTGTTCCAATGAGGAATAGTCTTCTATATTTAATGTGTAATTTACTTTTAACATTTACTTTATACTCGAAAAGTAAAAGCCATCACTGTGACTCAATCACGGGTTTCAAAAGACCCTTGAAATGCACTTTGTATCTATCTATCATTCATTCCAGTTAGTGACGAGGAGCTCGCCTCTGGTATTTACGTTTTAGTCCACACTGCAAAAGCCTGTCTTGGCTCTCCTTGATGTGTTAACTAGTGCAGCCAGCTGCAGGCCTGAGCTACGAGTGTCAGCTGATAGCTCCGTTGCCACTTCCTCTCTTTAGCCTCAATCGCCATCAATCCCATACACGTGAGTAATCAACTCCGGCCAGCTCCAGATAGTTCCAATCTGAGCCACGCTACGCCTGGGACCGCCTCTCTATCTACGGTCCCAGTGGTAATCGATCCTTACACTACAAATTATACTCAGAGGCCTACTGTTACTGTTGGTCCTTGCCACCTACACCGTACCCATAGCTTCCTTTCTAGTTTTTTTTGCAATCTTATCTACTTCAAGGAAAGGGGACTACTGGCCGTTACGCTAAGCCATTCTTGACCACCAGCTAGACTTATGTCATTAACACAAATCTGTTCGCATCTACAGTATAAAAGGCTCACGCCTTGCTTCACTTTTGACTCTTAGCCTTTCCCACGGCTTTTTCTTCCCTACTTTGTAAAGGGTTTATTCTCTGTTATATACTTTAGACACTAAAAAGATGGGAAATCAACAACAACAACAACCAAGAAGTTCAGGCGCTGGGTCCAACTTCTTCAAGAGGCTGTGGGACTCGATCGTGTTCGGTGCGGGGGCCACGATCGGCAGCAGAATCGTCAACTCTATCTGTGGTTAAAGATGGAGGGTGAAATTTTTCTAGTATACTTATGTAACATTATATTTATACTTATTTATCTCTTAAAGGAATCTAATATTAAGTACAAGGCTCACGGAAATGTCAATATTGACCGCTTCCACAATACCAGACCTTGCGGACCACACCAACAAACTTCTGTGCGTCAATGATCTCGATCAGCAGTCTTTGGCCATACTCAAGGGCTTGGAAAGCATTAACAGCAAATACGTGCCCTTATCAAACAATAGTAAGCCCAATGAGCTACAGACGCTTGACAACAACACGGATAAGCAGGAGGAAGGAGTCGAGAAGCCGCTGGACAGTTCGACTTGGGAACTGATGACAGCAATTGTTCAGAATTCCAATAGGGAAGGCATCGATGAACACGTTAAGACTCTAGTTTTGACATATGGGACGCTCCTGGCCATTATCAGAGTATCCAACCACTTGATGAGCACGTCGCTCGAGACCCTGGATGAGATCAACTACTATGATACGTCGCTGGCCAAATCTAGGTTCATCGGTCTCTATGCGGTTCAGACCTTGCCAAGAAACGTCGTGTCCTTGGTGCAGCATCTTGTGCACAGGGTCTCGGACACGTCTAAATGGAAGGAGCTAAAAGCTAACGCTTTCTACTCTCAAAGCACCGACGTTGAGTCAACAAAGATCTCACTCGACAAGATACTTGACTTGTCTGTACAGCTATATCAACTAACCAAGGCCACCCTCAAGGATATGATCAGAAAGTGGGACACTCCCACCGCGTCTCTTATCCGGTCCTCCAATAGCGTCTACGGATTCGTCAGAGCAGCCACAGGTCTACCGTTCGCCAACGCTAAACTGGAGCTGCAGACCAAAAGGCAGGATATTTCTAAGTTACAAAAGCAAAATGTCCAGCTCTTAGGATGGCTACTTAACAACGTTCCTAGGCTGCAGGTTAATGGGGTCCTAAATGAAGACTACAATTCATTGGATCTCAATCTGTTTTCTATAGATTTTGACTTTTCAATTGTGGGGAAATTGAAACACATGTTAACCCACAGAACTATCCCAAACCCAACTGATTCCACCTCTCATAATATTCATGAACAATTATATGATTTATACAACATCGATATACCTAACTTTGAGCTCTGCAGCTCCCAGATGCTAGAGCACAGCTCCCGGCCTGGCTATTTGACAAGAAATTGGCCAGTTTTGTTACCCACTATTGTTTTTCTACCACAGATGGTTCGCTACGTATATTGCAACCAAAATAATATAATAGACTACATAAAAGCCGCCAGTGCTTCAGCCAAAGACACATTGGTTGGCTTTTGCCAAAACTGGGTGTTTGAACCATTGAGTAATGTTTTGAGAACAATAAGACATGACCCTGACTCTAGGTTAGCCTTAATGAGTGAGCAAAGCTTGGAGAGCGACTTGGGGTCCCTCGAAAGAATGGTAGTTGAGTACGTTGTGGATAACAAAATTCCTGTTACGTTGCCAAATGGTGAATCTGCAATAATCTCTTCGTTAAATTCTAGCCAGCAGGAACAAGTTTTACAGACAATCAAATCTGGTGTCCAACATGGAAACTTGACCTTGCTACTAACAGACTATGAAAATTCATTACCACATCCAATCAAAGAGTTGCTACTGGGGCAAATGCTCAGGAACGTTTTAATCCAAATTCAAAAGACTAAGGTAGATGGATCGATTGCTCTTGCTGGTATTGATAAAATTGTTAGAAGTCAGGAGCTTGTTTTTGGTTGCATTGCCGCAAGTCCAGCCTTACTAGGTCTTTGGTTCACAGTGAACTGGGGTGTTGAATGGTTTTTAGGCAAGAAAACGGCTGCCTTTCAAACTCCTAAACAAGTGAGCGACCGCATCCGCGTCAGAAGGGGGTTAGCCAGGGTAAGCAGATTAGCTGCAAATCTATTGGAATGCCCATCGAGTGAAACTGGCCATTATGAAAGGGGTCTTATGTTTATTGAAATCATTCATTTGCAAAGATTAGGACGTATGGTCATTCCATCTCTTCTATATGGGGAATGGTATAGAGATTTGAATGGGTTGCTAAGAGGAGCACCTGAATTGTCCTTAGCCACTATTAACCGTCTGTGGAATGTTTATGGCGTTTATTTATAGAAACTGATAGCGTTATGAAGCATATAGTCTTTATCGATACAAAGAAAATTTTCCGAGTAAGTTTCTGTTTGATCATAACTACTTCTTTAGGTAACTTTTATCAACAAAGTTGTTTACTGCAGAACAAACGCCAAAGGAAGACATTGTTCTACAAGATCTTGACTTCAACCAACCTCACACATCCCGGAAACCCCAAGTTATGAAGTTTTCTCACTCGTTACAATTTAATGCTGTTCCAGAATGGAGTTCTAAATATATCTCTTACTCTTCTCTTAAAAAGATCGCATACTCTCTTCAGAGGAAGCATGCTGATACCCTATCTCAGAGGCAAGGGGACGACGAACTTCAGTTTACTCTAGATCCAAATGATCCTCAGAATCCCCTGAATGTTTTTTCTTCTGCTCTTGATGCCGAATTGGAAAAAGTTGATACTTTCTTCACTCAAAAAGAAAAGGTGATACTTTTGGAATGGAAGGCCACTGTTGAAGAGTACGCTGAATTTGTTAGAGATTTTCCTGTCAAAAATGGCGATATTGTAGCTAGAGATGAATTGAAAACGATCTTATCAAGTTTACATGAAGGTTATGTTGACGAAATTCAGTCACAACCTTTTCATACCGAGATTAACAATGATGAGAATGTTGACGAATCATCAAAGTTCATAATAGACTCTCCTACAATTTTGAATGCCGAAAATAGTATGGATATCATGGGAATGTCCGACATTGATATTGACAGAGAGTCGTTAGGTTTACACAAGAAAAGATCATTACCAACTTTATTTGACGACGATGATTTTTGTGTTACCTTCTTGGAGGCCTTAAAGGTTGAAAAAAAGAAGCTTTTAGTTGATGTCTTTACACACTTATCCGAATTAAAGTCCTACATTGAACTAAACAAAATTGGTTTTGGCAAAGCACTTAAGAAATTTGATAAATTATTGTCAACAAACTTGAAACAAGATTATATGGAAAAGCTCAAAGAAAAGCACATATTTGCTGCTGATACCGTTGCAAACTTGAATTCCACTCTGGAAAAAGCTATTTCACTGTACTCTGTTTTTACTCATGGTCGAACAGAAGAAGCAAAAATTGAGCTTCGAGCAAATTTGAGAGAAAAGGTTGTTTTCGAAAGAAACACTGTCTGGAGAGATATGATTGGTATGGAAAGGAAATCTCAAGCTGCTTATGCCAAAAGGGCAGAATTAAATGGCGATGATTCTTACAACGGTGCGTCTCCAATAAGATTACCTCTTGGTGGTGGTCGATATTTTGAATTACCAAATTGGTTAACGTCAATGACTTTCATCAAATTACTTATCATAGGTGCAATCACAATTTCATTATCGAACTTTGATTTGTTTGAAGACGAACAACAAAATAATTGCTTTGCTGTTTTGATTTGTGCTTCCCTTTTATGGGCTAGTGAAGCTGTTCCTTTATTTGTTACCTCTTTATTCTTACCATTCCTGATCGTTACACTGAATGTTCTGAAAGATCCCATTACTGGTGAGCCACTTTCTGCTCCTGAAGCTTCAAAGTTTATTTGTTCCGCAATGTGGTCTCCTATAATTTTGCTTTTACTTGGTGGGTTTACTTTAGCGGCTGCTTTATCTAGATACAATCTTGATAAATATGCTTGTACGTTTTTACTTTCGAGAGTTTCGCAGACACCAGCTACTATCTTATTTGCGATAATGGTTGTTTCTGCGGTTGTTGCGTCTTTTGTTTCTAATGTTGCTGCTCCTGTTTTGATGTACTCTGTTATTCAACCTGTCCTGAATACCTTACAAGAAGGTTCTGGATTTGCTCAAGCTTTAGTTTTAGGTGTTGCACTTGCATCTAATATTGCAGGTATGGCATCCCCTATTGCTTCTCCTCAAAATGTTGTGGCGCTACAATTTATGGATCCGCAACCAAATTGGATTCAATGGTTTGCTATTTCAATTCCTGTTTGTGGTTTTTGTCTTGTTATTACATTCGTTGTTTTAATGTTTGCTTTCAATTTTAATGGTACAATAATTGTTCCAATAAAACCACCTCAAGAAAAATTCAATGGCACCCAAGCATATGTTATATTTGTGACAATCGTTACAATTATTCTATGGTGTTTGGCTTCGTTACTTGAACCCGTTCTAGGTGACATGGGTATGATTTCTGTTTTGTCCATGTTTGCATTCTATGCTCCTGGCGTTCTATCAGGGGAAGACTTTAATAATTACCCATGGACTATTGTCATTCTTGCCATGGGTGGTTTAGCATTAGGTAAAGCTGTTTCTATTTCTGGTCTTTTGACTGTTCTGGCAGGTGCTATCCAAACAAAGTTGATGGAAGCAGAGTTATTTACTGTGTTGGCCGTCTTTGGTTCCTTAGTTCTTGTTATGGCTACATTCGTTTCTCACACTGTTGCTGCACTCATCACTGTTCCTCTTGTTGCAGAAATTGGACGTGCTTTGCCTGACCCGCATCCAAATCTTTTGGTTATGGCAACTGCTATGATATGTTCATGCGCCATGGGATTACCAACTAGTGGATTTCCTAATGTCACTGCGATTGGATTGGTTGACAGTGTGGGTAATAAATTTTTAACAGTTGGAACGTTCATTAAGATTGGGGTTCCTGTTTCTCTTTGCTGCGGTAGTGTCGTCATCACCGTAGGTTATTTAATCATGAAGATTTTGGATTTGTAGAATATAAACATGTTTCAGCTATAATTTTATTTTTTTTATTTTAAAGACAAGCACTATTAGATAATATATCTATACTTGATTACTGGTAGTATTGGGTAATGTATTGGTTTATATTTATATAGTAAAATAGGCATAATTTAGGAAGTTCCAAAATACCTTTCGTCAATGAAACGAGTGCTCATCCACCAATCGCTATCATTATCCATTATATCTGAAGTTGAGTCGATTTTGACACCCTCATCAACAATTCCTCCAAATGATATAGAGGCCATTACAAGCTGTACTTTGGGAAACGTTGACATTAACGCAAAAACAGATCTTTTACTTGTCATATAGCTAACAACAATAATATCTTCTTCGTGCCATCCATAATCAAGTAGCACCTTGATTGCCATGATAATACCAGCACCAGATATCATTTGCGAGTCAAATAAAAGTACATTTGTTCTAACGGCATTTTGGTGACACATTTCGTATGAAACGTTTTGGTCTGGTTTAACACTGTATGACGGTAGTCTCGCAGTATGCAATTGGGGCTCACCAGTTCTGGAATCCGTTTGAATTAACAGCTTTCCAATTCGGGGAGCTGGAATGGTTTTTCTCAAAGAGCTGACAAAACAGTCGCCTGACCTAACAATACAAACGGCAGTTACAGGTTTGCTTTGATAGAACACCGTTTCCGGCTTAAGTTTAGCACCGATTGGAGTTATCACATTCACTTTATCAGCTAAGGATGTACCACAAGTATAGTCTACATAATTCAGCGCTTCATTAATCAAAATGGATGCTATTCTATTAAAATAGAAAACGAAGTCATCACTACTACTTTCTTTATTCAAAATTATACTCTTGATACCTTTCAACTGATTAGATAAAGGTAATAAATGAACCCTTGACCAATCTATTTCTTTAGATGTATTTTGTCTTAACAGCTTCAAATGATGCAGGTGTTCCTTTGATTTAATACTCAGTTGCTTTTTGATATGCTCGATTAACATGTTAATTGCAATAACATTATCACTGCCTCGTGGAATAACCACATCTGCATTATTCATTGTTGGCAAAACATAAGACACTGCATTTGGCTTGACAAAAAGATCCCACTGTTTAATGACCCCTTCTAGGTCCCGTCCTCTGTGTACAATATCACGGAGTAAACGACGGGAATAGCAAATATCCATATCAGTGTCGACAAAAACTTTACAGTCAAACAAATTCAGCAGTTCCTTGTCATACAAAGATAAAATTCCCTCAATTATGACAACATTGGCACCGTAGATACATAACTTTTGATCTGTCCTATCATGTTTAGCAAAGGAGTAAACTGGAATTTCGGTTTTCTTGCCATCTTTCAAGCTTTTCACACATTTGTACATTAAATCTAAATCAAGAGCTGCAGGTTCATCAAAATCGAAATTATTCGCAAAAGCTTTTTGTCTTTGTTCTGGAGTAAGTGGCTTATAGAAGTTATCTAGGGATAGTAACACAGTCCATGGTTGATTGATAGCTTCAATGATTTGCTGTGCAACAGTGGTTTTACCAGAACCGGAGAGGCCAGCTACACCAATAATATAGGGGGAAGACCATGGCGGAATATAATGAGATACATCAACAGAAAGTGAAGATAATCTACGACGAAATTGTGGCTCTTTTGACATGAATAAATCAGAATTTGATTATCTTGTGATGTAGAAACTATAATGTAGAAGATCAAAAAAAAAATTCTTAGAAAGAATTAATATTAGTTATGAAACTATCATTATTTTGAGTATTTAATTTCCCAATGAGAGCAGGGTCACATAAAGATGAAAGTTTTGAAGAGGAGTTTCTTTATGGTAACTCTTTATCATTGAAAAAAGAACAAACCACAGAAAAACTGCCTCAATGGATGCAACTCGATGATAACGAAGATTTCAACAAGTTAAGAAAGATGGCTTTAAACATGAACGGTAAGCTTAGTGGTAAAGAAATCCAGGAATATATGTTGCTTGAACATGATCTACGAGAGTTACAAAATGATATAGAAGAAGTTGGTTGGGAACAACTAGATCAAAAGGAAAAAGATGAATTTACATTCAAACAGAGCATTATTGATTATGTCTCAAGTAAAGGATACAGAAGGCAAAAAAAGACCAAGCTTCAACCAGGTGATTTTGAAAATGATAAAATCGCAAAACATTACATGATAATAGATGATAGTGTTAATAAAGATGGTAGAATAGATACCAAAATAGAAATTAATAAACTTACAAAAAGAAGCATCAATCAGCAATCTGAAAAGGACTGGCATGATTTACAGCAGCAAAGGGCTGGTGGTATGACTAAGTTCTCCAATTTGAAGAAAGACAATGTCAAGCATAAGCAAGAATATGAGTACGTTTTCAAAAATGATGGTATTTCTTTTGTTCACGAAGATGAAGACGCAATTGAGGAACTCAATGAAGAAGATGCAAAAATAATGGAAAAAATAGAACTAGAAGAAGCACTAATTAAGGAAGAAGAAAGGGTGAAAAGTATTGAAGAAACTAGGCGTTTTTTACCTGTCTTTCAATATAGAGCTGATCTTTTGAAAGCAATTGAAGAAAACCCGGTTCTGATCATTGTTGGGGAAACTGGTTCAGGTAAAACAACACAGCTTCCTCAGTATTTATATGAGTCAGGATACACTAAAAATAATAAAAAGATTGGATGCACACAACCGCGTAGAGTTGCTGCTATTTCTGTGGCTACTAGAGTTGCTGATGAAGTGGGATGCAAATTAGGACAAGAAGTTGGATACACAGTCAGATTTGACGATAAGTCGGGTGCAAATACTAAAATTAAATATATGACCGATGGTATGCTTTTAAGGGAGTTTTTAACAGATGTGGAGTTGGATCAATATTCAGTAATGATGATCGATGAAGCGCATGAGAGAACATTGTCAACAGATATTTTACTAGGATTGCTCAAAGAAGTTGTCAATGATAGAAAAGACTTTAAGTTACTAATTGCTTCAGCAACCATCAATGCTCAAAAGTTTTCGGACTATTTTAATGGGGCACCTATTTTCAATGTACCAGGTAGACGGTTTGGGGTTGACATCTACTATACCCAGCAACCAGAGGTTAATTATGTCAATGCAGCAACTACTACGGTGATGCAGATACACATGTCGCAAGGCAAAGGTGATATTTTGGTGTTTTTGACAGGCCAAGATGAAATCGAAAGCATGGCACAAGCTTTACAAGAGCTTGCAGATAACCTGCAGGATCAAATTAAAGCATTGATGATTTGTCCAATCTATGCAAATTTGCCAGCAGAACAGCAGAAAAGGATCTTTGATCCCACGCCCTCAGACTCGAGAAAGGTTGTTATTGCCACAAACATTGCTGAAACATCCCTAACCATTGACGGTATCGTTTATGTTGTTGACAGTGGTTTTGTTAAGGAAAATGTGTTCAAGCCGCTTACAGGCATTGAGTCGCTAGAGGTGAAGCCATGCTCTAGGGCCTCTGCAGATCAGCGAGCAGGTCGTGCTGGTAGAGTTGGACCTGGTAAGTGTTTTCGTTTGTACACCAAGGGTACATACATGGAAGATTTACCATTAAATCCTGAGCCAGAGATATTACGAGTGGACTTGACTGGTGTGGTGTTGTTGATGATGTCGTTAGGAATCAACGATTTGATTCACTTTGACTTCATGGATGCCCCTGCTACGAAATCCTTGGTGAAAGCGTTGGAAGAGCTGTATGCACTTGGGGCATTGAACGAGAGAGGCCAATTGACCCGCTTGGGGAGCCAAATGTCCAAGTTCCCCACCAGTCCGAAGCTCGCCAAGGCGTTGATCACGTCCAGTGAACTGGATTGCATACAACAAGTGCTGACGGTGGTGTCGATGCTTGAGGAAGCAGGCAGTCTTTGGGTCAACTCCAAAACGCACAGAGAAAGGGTGCAGATGGCACACAAGCGGTTTTACAGTAAGATCGGAGGTGATCAAATCACATTGTTGAATGTGTGGGAAGAGTGGAAGGAGAACGTGTGGTCGGCCAAGTGGTGCTCCGACAACTACATTCAGGTCCGAAGCATGCGGAGGGTGAAAAGTGTCAGAAACCAGTTGGAGAAGACGTGCCTGCGGATGCAATTGATATCGGAGTTGGACCAGTCCGTTCAGACCGGTCCGCTGGTCATAATCAATGCGATGAAGGCACTCACGGCAGGGTTTTTCTTGAACACTGCAACGTTGAGTGGTGACAGCTACAAGACCGTTGGAGGCCAGCACGTATGGATCCATCCGTCGTCGTCACTGTTTGCTGCGACGGTCCCCCCACGGATTGTTCTGTTCCACGAGCTTGTTCAGACTACTAGAGAGTTCATGCGGTGTGTGATGCCAGTGAGAGACGAGTGGTTACATATGTACGGGACACACGATGCCGAGCAAAAGTCAGGTTAAACATGCATTTCTGCGCGGGCTATCATCAGATTTAAAGGGAAAAATTGTTTAACCCTTTTATACATCGTTCTTTTCCTTCTGGTTTAACATTTTTTGGTTTTTATAACAAAAAACAGAGTCATTGGGACTTTTACAAAGATGACAAAAAGCATTCATTTAGCTAATAACACAGCTGCGGTTGTTTATTATGCTCCAAACACTGGGTTATACCAGGAAACGGTTTCGTTTTACACGAACCTATTAAAATTCACTGTAGCACCAGATGGCGGAGACTCCGCAGACTCGTGCGTGCTAGTCTCTAACACCGAGAACTACTCGAAGTCTGCTACGATTAGAATTGTTGTCGATGCAAACCGTGCGGCCTCGGTGGAGGAAATCAACGCTAACAAAATCAACCTTTTAACTCACAAAAACAAGTTAGACTGGAGAACGTTGCAAAGCTCGGTCTCCTTTGAAACTTACGACTTGCCACAACTGTTGGCCAAGTTGAAAGAAGCCAAGTCCGACTACCAAATCAGACCGGATGAAATGAACCCATTTGAAGTTTACGTTTTGGATCCACTAGGTTCCGTTTTGGGTTTCAGTTCTCTCAAGAACCCATTTGGGGTCAATGCTGCCACCAGAACTTTTACCGAATCTGTAATTAACATTGATGATGTTATTTCAAAGGATCTTGTCACCAACGTTGGTGAGGCCACCACTGCAGACGGTAGACAAAGAAGTATCGCGGTGATGACTTCGGGTGGTGATGCTCCAGGTATGAACGCCAACGTTAGAGCTATTGTTCGTGCTGCCATTGCCAAGGGGTGTAAGGCGTATGCTGTCTACGAGGGTTACTCTGGTTTAGTCCACGGTGGTCCAGAATACATTAGGGAGATGAAATGGAACGATGTCCGCGGTTGGTTAGCTGACGGTGGTACTAACATTGGTACTGCAAGATGTATGGAATTTAAGGAAAGATGGGGTAGATTGCTAGGTTGTAAGCATTTGATCGAAGCCGGCATTGACGGTCTTATCGTTTGTGGTGGTGATGGGTCTTTAACTGGTGCTGATTTATTCAGACACGAATGGCCTTCATTAATTAAGGAATTATTTGAAAAGAAAGAAATCACAGAAGAACAATACGAATCTCACAAATATTTGAACATTTGTGGTACTGTCGGATCAATCGATAACGATATGTCTTCTACTGATGCCACCATTGGTGCATACTCTTCATTGGCCAGAATTTGTCAAGCTATTGACTACATTGATGCTACTGCAAACTCACATCAACGTGCCTTCGTTGTTGAAGTTATGGGCAGACATTGTGGTTGGTTGGCTCTTATGGCTGGTATTGCCACTAGTGCTGACTATATCTTCATTCCAGAAAAGCCATCGAGTCGTAAAGAATGGAGTGAACATATGTGTGAAGTTGTCTCTGCTCACCGTTCAAGAGGTAAGCGGAAGACCATCGTTATTGTAGCAGAAGGTGCCATTGACTATGATCTTGCTCCAGTCACATCCGAAGATGTCAAGAAGGTTCTTGTTGACAAATTAGGTTTGGATACCAGAGTCACCACTTTAGGTCACGTCCAAAGAGGTGGTTCTGCCGTCGCTTACGATAGAATTTTGGCTACATTACAAGGTGTTGCTGCTGTTGAAGCCATTTTGACAGGTACACCAGATGTTCCATCTCCAATGATCGGTATTTCTGAAAATAAGATTGTCAAGAGACCTTTAGTTGATGCTGTCAAGTTAACAAAGTCTGTTGCTGAAGCTATTGACACCAAGAACTTTGAAAAGGCTATTTCATTAAGAGACTCTGATTTTAAGGAATACTTGAAGTATCACGTTGCAATGAACACAGCTGATTTCAAGGAACCTTCATTACCATTGGAAAAGAGAAAGAAGTTTGCCATCATCAATGTTGGTGCTCCAGCCGGTGGTATGAATGCTGCTACCTACGCATTCACTAACTTCTGTCTTTCAAGAGGTCACAAGCCATATGCCATTCACAATGGTTTCACCGGTCTTGCTCGTCACGAATCTGTTAGAAGTATTGACTGGCTTGATATCGAAAACTACACTTCCCTTGGTGGTTCTGAAATTGGTACTAACCGTGCTACACCACATGAAGCTGATATCGGTTTAGTTGCCTACTACTTCTCCAAGTACCAATTGGATGGTTTGGTTATTGTTGGTGGTTTTGAAGCTCTCAAGTCTCTTGAAGAACTTGAAAGAGCACGTTCAAACTACCCAGCATTCCGTATTCCAATGGTTTTGATTCCTGCTACAATTTCCAATAACGTCCCAGGTACTGAATACTCATTAGGTTCAGATACTTGTCTTAACGCTTTGGTTGACTACTCTGATGCTATCAAGCAATCTGCTGCAGCTGTTAGAAACAGATGTTTCGTTGTTGAATGTCAAGGTGGTAACTGTGGTTACATTGGTACTTACGCCCAATTATGTACTGGTGCGATGATGGCTTACGTTCCAGAAGAAGGTGTTCCATTGGATCAACTTGAAACTGACATTTCAACTTTGAAGGCAAGTTTCGCTCAACACAGTGCCCAAGAAAAGAGCGGACGATTAATCATCAAGTCTGAAAAAGCTTCTAAGGTTTTGACCTCAGAAGTTTTGGCTGATATTTTGGACGACGAATCTGAAGGTATTTACGACACCAGAACTGCAATCCCAGGTCACGTTCAACAAGGTGGTATCCCATCCACTATGGACAGAACTAGAGCCGTTAGATTTGCTATCAGGGCTGTTGAATTTATGGAGGAAAATATCGATTTAGCTCGTAAGGGCGAAACCGAAATCGGTGAGTATGAAACCAATGCTGAAAATGGGGAAACTGCCTGTGTTTTAGGTATTGAAAGAAGTCATGTCACCTTTAGAAGTGTAAGAAACATCTGGATGAATGAAACTAACGAAGGAACTAGAATGAGAAAGAAGGTCTTCTGGGATGAAGTTCATGAAATTGCTGACATGTTAGTTGGTAGAGTTAAGATCTAAAGAAACCCTATAATAATTACACACGAACCAAATCACCCTATGTATAATTTTTGATTATTCACAAACTTTTAATGCTAATATAATATGAAGAAAACATGATAACAAATTCTTAGTACTTTCTTTATCTCTTAAGATATGTATCTATTTAATAAATCTATATTAATATTCTTGAGGTCGTATAAAACTTGGTTTTTTAACTTCTTTTGGTCAATCTTTGAATGTTTGAAAACCAAAGTTCCTCCGCTTTCATTTATATCAACGAGAAGAACTTTCCTTGCTTTCAAATCAATTATAAGTTCAAACAAATCTATGAGGTTCTTATGGCGCTCCATTTGTAGCAGTGTGGTGAGTGTAGAGAGCCTGATGTTAGAAAATTGAAAAGAAATGTTGATTATGTTGACTTCTAGAAGAGATTTTATAGCTGTTTTTTGTAATTCAGCAGAGAAAAGACTGTCACTAACGGCAATAACATCATTTGTGATTGGTATAATGCGCCCAGCACACATTTGTATCACCAAATGCAATAGCTGGTTGTTCACATTTGAGTATAAAAATCGCAAAATTTCGGAGTTTAGGGGTGTGCTACCAAATACTGGTTTCACAAAGTTGATAAAGTGAAACTTGGAATATTGGAAGCTTTGTAAAACTAAAGCTTTAAACACCAAGTTTAATATGTGTCTGGATTCGGTGTTATCAAAATAGCTTAGATCCAAATTTTTACTTGGTACAATCAAATATTTGAGTGTGGGCTCCGCTTTGGTCAAACATCTGGAGTATTTACCTGCAGTAAAAGCAGATTGTATCTCTTTCGAAGAAATAATTTGTATTGATTCTAACATAAATCGTTCATATGAGTTGAAGTTTGTCACTTCTTTGGGAGTATAATAATGTGTATTCAGTAAAGTTGAAGCTTTTGTTAGCAGGTTGGCATCCTTCTCAATTCCAAGTGCAATGAAAGTCGAATAGGCCCATAAAAGGATTTCATAGGGTGCAAGCTTTTCTAGTTTAGGCAATGACAGTTGAGCCATCAGTTCACTAAGTTCTGGATCCTGTTGTTGTTGCTTGAACGCCAAGCCAAGTATTAGACATGTCCTAAAAACATAATTATCAGTGGTTTGTGGTATTTCTTTCAACATGATCGCCAACCCTTCCTTGTTTGATGTCCTGATACTAACCAGAAGAGCTATAGTACAATCTATAGAATACATGCCTGGGTTTGCTATACTTTCTAAAATAACAAGGTTAACATTGTCAGTCTCTCTCAAAAGTGCATCTGCAGTTTCAAATCCCAGTCTCATTGATTGGCCGGTGCTCATACTGGCACACTTTTGGTGTAATATATACAAAGAAGAGTGTGATAATAGAACTTGAACTGGGTAGATATTTTCATTTCCTAAAACGGCAAGTGCTCATGACGTCTGTCTAGATATTTGCTAAAACGCAGCTAATATGTGGATAGCACCAAAGTAAATTCAAAAGATCTTCTTGTACATCAATACCCATGTATGCCGTTGCACAGAGCTGCTCTGTGTGCACTAATTGCAAATAAAAATTTAAGGAAAAGAAAGAAGTTAGGGTAAATGTACTGTTGACGCTTGTTCACGTATGTTCAGACCTACGCTTTGCGTATCAATTTTTAACAAACTAGATTACAGAAGCACCTCTTGCAAACACAAATATTCAATAGCAATTAAAAATAAAAGCTGTCTTAAAATCAAATATATTTACCAAAGATTTCACGGGAATGAAACAGTTCTCTGGCTGACCGTTACGTACACACATTCCGTACTACAGCTATATATTCTATTCATTGCAACAGTGGTGTTTACCAGACGATATAAAGCGCTTACGTAATGTGATCTTTTCTCGTTTAGTTCGTTTAGACATTCTTTCCTATAAAAATGCTCTGAAAAATACTAATAGAGAGATTACAAGACCCTTACTACGTTCTTCTTCGTGCAGAGTAGAGAAACAGCATGAAATTCACTTGTTTATTGAAGGTTCTCGCCTTTTTTGGTGCAGCATACTATATTATGAACACACTTTTCTACACCTGGTTGCCAACCAACTACATCTTTGACAAAGAAGAGCTTCAGTCGATTGTCAAACACACACTTGCAACAGTTGAGGATGACAAGCCAGAGGTCTTGTTTGAAGCGTTGACCAACAACCTGATTGCCAGGTACGGTAAAGAGTACATCAACGAATTCAACACCAATGACTGGGTATTCAATAACGCTGGTGGTGCCATGGGACAAATGATCATTTTGCATGCCTCTATTTCAGAATATGTCATCATTTTTGGTTCTGCAGTCGGTACTGAAGGCCACACTGGTATTCACTTTGCCGACGACTACTTCACCATCTTGAAGGGTTACCAATATGCAGCTTTTGACAACCAATTTGAAAGAAGCGTCTACGGTCCAGGTGATCAACACCATCTGGTCAAGGGTACATTCAAACAATATTCTATGCCAGCAGGCTCCTTTGCCTTGGAGTTAGCCCAAGGTTGGATTCCTGTGATGCTACCTTTTGGTTTCCTTGATATGATCTCTTCTACCCTGGACGGTATCTCATTCGGCAGAACTGCCTATTTGACTGGTCGTGACATGGTCAAGAATTTGCTCCAAGGTAAATTTTAGTGCCAAATTAAACTATCAACTCAATTCAATTGTTTTTTATTCATAGAAATGTTCAATTATATACTATATCTATTTATTTATCTATTTATACATTTAAGCTATAGAAAGATATTTTTTTCGTAAACATAAAACCAGTTCACCTTTCGAAAATATATTAAGTTCTATAAAGTTTTTAGCTAGAAGCTGTTAAGACATTAAATCACATAAACATCTGAGTCGCCATAGCCAACACGTATATAAAAGGAAGAAAAAGTATACAAAAAGAAAAAAAAATGAAGGAATCAATTACATATATACGTTATAGTTTCTGCCTGCGGAAGTATAGGGATTGTAATTCTGATTGACTAAAACAGTTGGAATTCCTGGTGCAACAATTGACTGACCTTGGTACATTTGCTGTTGTGCTTGTTGCGCTTGTTGTTGCTGTAGTTGCGCATAATGTGCATATTGTGCAGAGTATGCCGCCGTAGGCTGGTTTGCATAAGTTGCGGGATATGCACTTGGAGGATAACCTTGCATTGGCGCTATCATTACACCGTAAGGATGATGTTGAGGACCATGAGCTGGCTGTAGTTGAGGGCTAGGGCCTGAGAGCATTTGAGCATGATGTAATTGTGCTGCCATTTGATTTTGATAATATAATCTAGCTTCTTCTTCTTGACGAGCACGTAATTCTTCTTGATGTTTGCGAACCCCTTCATCTTCCGCTGTTCTTAACTGTGGTGAGGATTTCGAATAAACAGATTGATTATCCATTACTGGAGATTGATGTGGTGGTAAGATTGGGGAATAACGTTGTCCCATAAACCCAGTACCCACTGCCAATTTAGCAGTTAATGGAGCACCATTTTTATTGATGAACTGTGGTGAAGTTGTAGGCATGGCGTTCAAAATTCTTGACTGTGATGCTGACGAGGAAGTGGCAGAAGCCAGCTGTTGAATTGGTTGCCTCAACTGTGATGATACTTCGGAGACACTTTTTGCGGGAGAAGACTTTGAAGCATCTGGTGTCTTGATTGAGCCTTCAGAGTTTCGAGCATGTTGTTCATTTGTTAGAGTTGCTTGACCGAAAATGATCAAATCGACCGGCGATTGATTGTCACTTAAAATAGTTTTTGGTTTATTGAAAATATCTGAGTCACTTGTTGGTTTGCATAATTCTATTCTTTCTTCATATGACAAAAAGACTAAATCTTTTAAAGAAATCACTTTATCGTGAGGACCATTCTCGTTCCCGATGAATTCTTGAATCCCGTTAACTTTTTCAATCAGTTTATCATTAGATTTCACAAGAGAGGACGCCATTCTTTGACAAGTTTCACGGATAATTGGTAATGAGTGCTTCGACTTGCATTTCCTTATACTGATTTCAAGACATTCAAGCATGATTGAAGGAGCGTTCATTTTGATGTAACAGTCACATAGCATTAACCACGGTAAAAAGTCACCCTCTGGACTAACTAGGAAATCATTAAAGGAATCTAATCTTGAATTTTCAGGATCACTTTTGATTGCTGAAATTAACAGTTTTCTAGTTATTAGTAAATCATAAGAAGGATTTTGTTGTGATTGCATGGAAAAATAGGAATGTAAAAGGAAAATGGTGGAATCATTGTCAACGATGTTCTCCAAAGCTTCACAAACCCACAACGCATTCAATATTTGGTTAGAGTTTGCGAATGAGATGATCAAGTTTCTAGATAAATGTATGCAAGTTTTCAAAATGATATCATCGTGCGGTTTTGGGAAAGACAAAACAATTGACAGTTCAGACTTTGTTAATTCTAAATCTCCTTCATTGAAAGCCATTGAGGACAATTCTAAATGTATTGATCTTGCCAAATCGATATCTTCTTCCTTGTTGAGTTCCTTTGGTAATAAGAAAAGCGCATTTGTCAATGCGTCAATTGCCTCTCTCGTGTTTTTCAACTTGTTTAGACACTTACCTAGTGTTAACCATAGTTGGGGGTCATTTTTTGAGAATTCCAAAGCGGTCATCACAACACTGTGGGCCTTTTCGAGTTCATTAACGAGAATATAGTAGTCCGTTAATTTGACCCAAAGGTTGATATCGTCACGAACTTCAGGGTACATATTCATAGCAGTGTTGAGAATTTCAATTGCCTTGAAAACACCGTCCAGCTTGTTCAACTTTTGGTCATTTTTGACTAACGATAGCACAAACCCATTGATGGCATCCTTGTTCTGCGGCTCAATTTTGAGAGCGTTTTCATAGCATTTGCTACTCATTTCAAAATTGTTATTGATGCTTATTGACAAGTTACCGCATCTGATCCACAAGTTGATGATACTTTCAAAGCCAACAGTATTATCTGCACCAATTGAGGAGCTTTTACGTGTGTGCTTTGCAGCAGTCTTCAAAATCGCGTTCTCCTGAGCTGCGGTTGGTGCCGATGCCTTTGATCTCGCGTTCCTGCTCCCAGCTGCACCCGATTTGCTGGCTCTAGTCTTTGCTGAGACTTTTGCCTTTGGTCCCTTCAGTTTCTGCACTAGCGACGCGGCGGCCTTTCTGGTGGTCCTCTTTCCAGGTTCACTGTTCCGCCTCGAAGACACTTCAGCTCCTGCTTCACCTGCTGCCATTTTCCTAACCAATCTAGCAGAATTTTTACTTTCCCTAGCTTCCTTTACCATAAATACTCAAGGATAAAATACTATAGATCTATATACACATATAAATAGACGTGTACACAAAAAAAAAAGTCGTGCTTGATTTATTTACTATGCCCTTATCAATTCTCTCGATGATATTCAATTAACACCACTGCTTAACTGAACACCCCTGTACGTAGATGAAAAAGTATCAATAACAGGGCAAAAAAAAATTTTTGGCAAAAAAAAGGGAAGTGGTAACCTTAACTTCAATAGGGGGCACAAACTGGGAGCAGCTATTCTTATTTTTTCTCAGGACAAAATAAGAGGTTACCTGCGCTGCAGGTCCAGCGCGACATGCATATTCCTTAAACGGTAGTCATTACATTGCATGCAGGAGCGTACTGAGAAAAGTAAAGGAAGCCTCCAATGTGATACACCAGTTATCGAAATAAGTAAATAGAGAGAAGTACGAGAAGAATAAGAATGCACAACAAGGGGCAGTGGTGCTAGCGGGGTTGACAGAGCAAGCACAGATGGCCAAGTGCAGACGCCCGTGTGGGGTGTGTGTGGTGGCAGTCTCGGTAGCAGTAGCACTAGCGAGCGGCAAAGATGTCTGTTTGTGGATCGTTGTTCTGGGAGGGAAAAGGTCTAGGTCGTTACCGTACTCAAGTTTCAAAATTGGGATGAAAAGGAGGCTAAAGAGCGCTTAAAAAAGCCCGAATTTAGGAAGCTTTCTATATGCATAAATAGCAAGGACATGCAGGAGGCGTTGCATGGATTGTTTATTGCTCTGAAATAGCCGAGTCTGTTACGCATGTATGCAGGTCTGGATTCAGCCGTCTAGCGGTGATAGCACTAAAATACGATGAGGTGAATGTTGGGTAGCGTGCCAAAGTGAAGGTGTTCACGGGAATGGAATGGCCATGTGAAGGTTTGTGGGCGTGCGCTGCGACAAGGGCACTGCTTTTGCAACGTGGCACGCTGCAGAAACTCCTGTTGTAACTTTCGGTGTTACCGAGGAAGGAAGAAAGCTTCTCAACTCTCATATTACATGATCCCACCCCAAAACGATAAACTAGAGTATCACAAAAAAAGTTTTGGTAAAGTTTGAAGTGAGTGAGAGTTTTTTTGAAGGTGGCTTTTCCCTTTTTTGGTTCACATTGCAGCGGGCGGAGGTCAAGCGCAGCGATCGTAGTATTTGTGGTGAAGGCATATGGCGTGCGTCGCAAAGAAGGTTGCTACTGGCTACCTGGAAAGGTTAACTTTTTTTAAGGTGCCTGTAAAAATTTTAAATACCAAGAATGTGGAATAATGTCCTGATCTGTTTATCTGAGATGTTTTCGCCTTGGACAAATAGCAAAGCCTTGAAAAGGCCAAGTGGCAACTTCGGTAGCCCAGGTAGCAACCACTATGTTCGTCACATAAACAAAGGCCCTTTGTGTTCGTATATTTTAAGCAACATTCTCATGCTACTGGTAAGTTGCTATCATTCGATACATCAAAAGTACGAGTATAATAGAGGAGCATGTAAATTGTCTGATCTGTTAGCCCCTCAAGTGAAACAAAACATATGGCCTCTGCCGCTATTGTTCCAAGCACGGAATGTTTGGGAAAAACGATCCATATTCCCACATGAGTTTCTTTGTTGATTTTTGACTTCTGCATGTCGGTGAACACAAGCTACATGACAAAAAAAGGAATGACTAGCAGGTGGCTTTGGGTAGCTCTCCTCGTGGTAGTGAGTGCTAGCATTGCAGAACTAAATTGGTGCCCAATCCACATGCTGATGCTGCTATACGCCAGAGCAACCGTCTTCAAAACTCTGGAGTCTCCTTCGGTAATATGAAAATTTTGCGTGGGGACGGCAAAGCTGTAACCTGCTAGTCAGGTCCTTAATGTAGCAGGAATATTACGTAAAATGCCGTTTGCCTATAGCTATAATAGGAAAAAAATGGGTGAAATAGCAGAGATCGGATTTATCCTTTGTATGTGCAAGTGTGTAAGCTATTAGAGTTCCAGTCTAGAGTTACTAGAATCTAAACCTTTATTAAAAAATGAACTTATAAACGCATTAGAAAGACAAATATATTACTAGGCAAAGAGAAGGCAACTACAGCTTGGAACCATGAACAAAGTTGAAGCCTGTCTTGACGTCTTTCAAAACTTTTGTCTTGGCAGTTTCAACGAGACTCTGTTCAGAGGCAGCGATTTGAGGGTACTCGACCTTCAAAACGCCGTCTTTGTTAATCCACACTGGAAGGGAGAAATACTCGACGTTGACCACGTCGGAAGGCAACCCAGAGTGGTTTAGTTCATCGACCTTGACAAACGCAACATCTCTAATGGTCTCACCATTCAGTGCCCTTATGATGTTGTCCGCAAACCTGTAGGCAGCCACTGCCATTGACAAAGTCGCAGAACCCTTACCATCCTTGGCCTTGACAACCTCGTCACCACCGTATTGCACTCTGTGCACTAATTCACTGTAGTCTGCTGAGGACAATGACTTGGACCACGAGTTGATGATCGGAACAATGGAGTCGCCGGAGTGGCCACCGATAGTGATGACGTCGTTTCTCAAGTCTGCTGGGTTAACGTTTAGCTTCGATCCGAGGAACTGCTCCAAACGGAGATTATCCAAAGTGGTGACTCCAAAGACCCTTTGTGGATTGAAGACGCCCAATCTCTTCAGCTCTTCAACTGCAATTGGCACAGTAGAGTTTACTGGGTTCGAAATAATACACAGAATGGCGTCTGGACAGTTCACACCAACTTGGTGAACGAGCGTCTTCACAATACCCGCATTGATCTTAAACAAGTCGTCACGTGTCATGCCCGGTTTTCTTGGAATACCTGCTGGAATAATCACAATATCAGCATTTGCAAGAGCACTCTTGATTGCAGTCTGGTCTTGCTTGTCCTTTGGCCCGTAACCCTTGATAACCTGCTTGGTTGGGATATGTGACAAGTCTGTAGCAACACCATGGGCGTTAACAATGTCAAATAGCGCTAATTGACTGACTTTGGGATGTTGACGAAGGAGCAAAGAGAGTGGCTGCCCAATACCACCTGCGGCACCTAAAACTGTCACCTTAACCATGATAAATACCTAGTTTGTTGCTAAATATCCTTCGACTTAGTGAAAAATTGAAGGTGGGTGACAATTTGACCAAAGAAGTTTGACTGATTACGTAAAGCTTACCGTAAAATCAAATTTTGGAAATTTTAAACATGGTATGATTCCATTAGTTTGATAAAAGGTTGCCTAATAGTTATACAGGTGCTTGATCCAATAGAGGAAAGTGAACGAGGTGAAACCAATTGATATTCCAGGGCAAACACTAAAAAAAAAGAGAAGTTAAGCCATGTCACAAGCAATAAAAGGAGTCGCAAGACCAAAATCAGCAACACACAAAGCATTGTCCAAAGCACAACGTGCGTATCTAGACAGGGTCATTAGGGTTGATCAAGCAGGTGAGTTAGGTGCCAACTTAATTTATATGGGACAATATGCAGCTCTATCGCATCACAAGAAATTGAAACCCGTTTTGAAGCATATGTGGGAACAAGAGATTGTGCACCACGACACATTCAATGAGCTACAGACACAACATAGAGTCAGGCCTTCGATTCTGACACCATTGTGGAAAATCGGGGCGTTTGGAATGGGCTTCGCCACGGGTTTAATGAATAAGGAAGCGGCGATGGCATGCACAGAAGCGGTGGAAACCGTAATTGGAGCACATTATAATCAGCAGCTACGAGTCTTGAGTAACAACTTCAAGGACATTGAGGAAGTCAGCGCTGACGGCGCTAGCAAAGTAAGTGATTCTGCAGAGCTGAGTCACTTGAAAGACACAATCAAGCTTTTCAGAGATCAAGAACTTGAACATTTGGATACCGCCATTGAACACGACTCGAAGAATGCAAGACCTTACTGGTTGCTCACTGAGGGAATCAAGAGTGTTTGCAAGACTGCTGTTTACGTTGCAGAGAGGGTGTAGAAAAACGGAGTTGCTCTTTATCTTATCTTTATTGGAAATCTAAGTAGTGTGAATATAGAACAGGAGTCAGCTTTGGAAAGGCTGTGATACTAAGTTCACATCTCTTAATCTTTTATTATTAATACATACCTATCAACTGAAAATTATAACTCTAAATTAAGCCTGCGTACAAATTCAAAGCTTCGCCAGCCTCCTCGCTTAGATTGGTCGGATCGATCCATTCGCTCTTCTCAATGTAGGAATGCGGATCCTTGCCGTACATGCTGAAGATTTTCAAGGCCTTAGACTCGGGAGTCTTCACCTCATCATCGAAATTGATTGATTTGATGCCAACCATCTCGTAAATGCTTGAGATGACGGTGTGTAGATCGCTGAAGCTTATCCTCCCGTCCTTGTCCCTGTCGTACAACCTGAACGTCCAGTCTAGCTTCTCCTCCATCGACCCCCGTGACGCAATGCTTAAGCTCTTCAAAAACTCACCAAAGGACAACTGGCCGTTGTTGTTGGTGTCGAAGGCATCGAAGGTGAAATTGGCAAACTTTGTCGAGTCGCCAAAGGGGTAGAACTGGTGGTGCAAGTTGATGAAATCCTCTCTCGTTATGTGTTTCGACCCAATGTCTCTCGAAAAGCCCTTGTACCATTGCTTGATTTCCTTGACTGAAAACCCCGTTTCAGCCTTGAGTTCCTGTATGTCCTGGTTGGACAACTTGCTGGCCTTCTGACCCATTGCGGTATGTATCTATGCTCTACGCGTGTTAGTTCATATACAGAACACAGTATGTTCACTATGTATGATGAAATAAAATTTTCGCCATTCATTGAGGGATACAGAGCTTTCTCGTGGAGTGTGCAGAGAGCACTGCAACCAAGCATCGAAGCAGGCGTGCCATGGCGTGCCATGGCGCTGCAGTGCGTGTCTTGTGTTGTCAGCTACTCGCGGTCTGCTCCTGCTTTGCAACTGTAGCTCTAGCCCACCGCTCGTGGTTAATCTAAAAAGGACGCTGAGAACATCATCTGCACCGCTTACCCGTTTGAGGAGCCAAGGTGGCTTCTTCTTTGACGTGCACTATTGTCGAGTGCAATTTACGCTTTTACACACACTCCTTCTCTTTTGTTCCAAATTCCACCGCCTGGTGCATTGTTGCAAAGCTTAAAGTTAAAATGCGCACCAAAGAACGGTTAACGCTAGTGCTACACCTGGTGTAGCTCTGGTGCCTTCTGAACAAAAAGAGAGCCACGTACCTAAACACCGGCTTGATGCGCAAAGGGCGTGCCAGAACAATAGCTGCTGCTCCGTTTCCTTCTCTTCTCTATTTAAGGCTACATGTATGCTGGAAAGCGCTCCAACTCGTCGCAATTGCTTACGCGGTGCTACACGCTGCCTGGTTGCCACCACGAACGGCCTGCTGCGCACACACACAGCGTCGCAGTGGCCTTGCCCCTACAGCATGGCTTCGCGGCGCTAGCACGCCTCTGTTGCTGCTGCTATTGTCGCAGGCGCTGCGATTGCACGTGTGAGTCTCGACAAACTTTTATGCCAGCACTCTGTCTGCCCTGCTACCACCAAGTGCCACTAAGCGTACGCACTGCTATTGTGCACCAGGCCTTTATTTTTAGAAGTGAAACTCAAGCTTCCTCTTGCTGCCTGCCAGCTGGTGGTGGATACGCACAGCTGCAGTCTGTACGGAAATAATCACTCCATTTTTGCAGCAACGGAGAATGTTGTGGTGCTGGTGCTGTACCTTGCGTGCTGTGGAGTTAAAAATAACCATGGGGCTAGCCCTCACAGATCACCGATATTACTACATCTTCTGGCCTCCATGTACAAACACCTCCCAGGAGGCCGTATGCAGGCAAAGCAGATCCGCAACTGCCCGGCACCCCATACCGCTGCGATTGTTGTGCCATCTGCGTTGATGTCATACATCATGTAATACACCTTTCCAGCAACGTGCCTGCAATGTATCTCTGCTATTGTCCTTGAGGCCTTTTCTCCAATCTGAAAAATTTTTTGCCACACTGGGTCAACCTACAGCTGCTAAGCGGCCGGCTATGTGAGACACAGTGCCAGCAGCCGAGCAGGCGCACAGCGCAGCTCGAGGTCGCTGCGCACTCATGTAAGTGGTACTCATTTGTTATACTATTTTTGATGCACCACCGCTCATGTCCCCCTCTGTGCTGGCGTTAACGCCTGTGCTGCTATTGTTGCGCTTGATACGTCATACATTCGCAGCAGCGCTGCCAAATGCAACCAGCACACTCGCATACAGGTCCAGCCGCAAGAATGCAACATACAGGTTGCTATTTTCTTGCGTTGCAGCAAGGCAGACGGAGGTGAGGGTTGAGACGGAGACCGCAGAGGGTGCAAGCGGGCACGCTGGGAGGGTGCCGTCGTGCTAGTGGTGGCTGTCGTGGTGGCTGCAACGTCGCAGCGCAGTGGCCACTCCGTGGCGAGCTGCTGCTGCCTTTACATACCGGGCAGGCGTGCGGCCTGCGTATAGATTACGTATACGCTGGCGTGTGCACCACGTAGTAAACGCTATCAGAAAAAGAAAAATGACAGCAACCCAGGGCACAAGAATGCTGTAGCAAGGATTGCAAGAGCAGAGGGCGCAAACTGGGGTTGCTGCCTCTAGAGTATGGTGCGCCAAGCGTGCTTGCCAGCCGGTGTGACGTCCACCACTCGCCGCTGCTCGCCCGTGCATGTGCAGCGGAGCATACATACCTAATTTGCTCGCAAGACTGTGTTGTGGGACCGAGCGCACGCATTGGGGTGGCAGGTGGCGCTGGGGTTTCGCCCTGCGAGCTTTCCCTCCCATGCTCAACATGGCTTCTCGACAGCAGCTGGTGCCATCTGTCAATCGCATTGCGCTTGACGGGGCGGCGAGAAGAGAAAGAGCAGCTACGGATCGCTGAGCGCAACAGCCGCGCAGGTAAAAATATTCTCTCGCCCAAAGAAGAATGTCGTTCCTTGTGCCTTAGGGCCCTGGTGGCGCCGGCGGTGCAGCGTGGTTGGCAGCCATACAGAGTAGCAAAGTAAGAAAGGCCTGGTTAGCTCAATCGGTAGAGCGTTTGACTCTTAATCAAAAGGCTGCGGGTTCGACCCCCGCATCGGGCTTTTTTTTTGCATTTCAAAAATTGTGTTTTTTTCTCTGTTGGAGAGTAGCATAGATTCTGGCTGGGAGAAGTTCAGCCAGCATGGAGCAGCTAGAAGCCCCGCGCTGGAGGCACTCTTACAGCAGGGCTCAGTGTGCGGTTAAGGTAATGTTTATTCAAATAATATAATGCAAATATAAATATGTATAGAAAACGAAATTCGATGTAAAGATGACACTGAGTTGATAGAAGTAAAACGGAAGTAGGAATAATAGATGCGACAGTGGCTCAGTATGAACAGTATTGTCTGAGCAAAGCGTCTAGCTCTTGGTCCTCCTTCATGGCAACGGTCTTCAAGTAGTTGTTCAACGGGGTGTTGTTTGAAAGCGTGGCCAACGCGCTGTTGAGCTGATTGTAGTTTTGCTTGAGGGTATTCATGGCGTTGTCGTTGTCGCTGTAGGAGCCGACAGAGGAGACAGAGGAGGATCTTGAGTGCCTGGACAAGGCGGCAGAAGAAACAGTGGAAACACTGGAGGTGGACGACATGCGTGAGTGGGATCTCATGAGCTGCTGGTGTGGGGCAGTGGCCTTCTTTGCAGACTTGGCGCACACAATGGTCTGCGTGGAGCCCATCAGCATGCCCTTGGATAGGTTGTCTCTGATGTTCACGTTGTTCTTGAGGTCCTGCTTGATAGGATCGAGGAATCTTTTCCACACGTGGATCAGCTCGGAGTTTTCGACCTGGATGTCCCAGTTGAGGAGCATCAGCATTTGCTTCTCCATCAGGTTCACGTCGTCCCTGCTGAAGAGCCCGTCCGTGTACTTGGCCCAGTGCTTGTTTTTTGGGCTGCAGTCGTTGAAGTTCTTGGATGAGAGGATCAAGCTGGCAAGGAAGATCCTGTGTCTGGTGCATGGCAGGCCCTTGGAGTCCTTTGGCAGCCTTGAGCGTAGCCTATTCATGTACACGATGGTGGTCATCAACGTGCCGGTGTACACGTTGGTGTACCTGACCAACTTCGTGATGAAAGTCATCAGCGATGGCAATGGCTTTTCCTCGTACTTGGCAGGCGAGTGTGGTCCGCCTGTTGGCACTTCGTACTTGATCGTCTTGGAGTTGTTACAAGGCAACACTTGCAAGGTGACTGAAACAAGGTGGTGGATCATATCTTGGGTGACAGGTGAGTCAAGAAAGATTTGCATTGCTTGTGAGTCTGACATTGTTGTACTGATTTAACTATTATCCAAAGATCTCTCAGAGATATCGATATCTATCTGCCTACAATCTATATCTCACTCATGCTGATGGCCTACGGTCACTATTTAAACTTTATGGGGTACACTAGATCTGAAACACGGTTGATACTCCTTTGTTATTTGCAAGACGCGTGCCTTAACTGTCAACAGCGTGTCGCGTTGGTGTTGTTGACAAAATGCGAAATTTTTGATACAAAGGTAAACAAAAGACGTTTCGGATCGAAACCTACTTTTTGAACGTGAATAAGTTGGCAAAGAGAGACGAAAGGGGCTCTGCCTCCGCCTGGTAGACATGGTCCCTCTGTGGGAGATCACTGAAACCGAGTTTGGAGGTGGTCCTGTTGGCGTCTTTTGGTGTTTCTATGTGTTTTTTCAGCGCTGCAGGAAGCTTCGGTGCGACTCGCTTGTAGCATTGATCCAATTCAACCCTTTCGAGTAAATATCTCTTTTGTGAAGCTAGTGGTGCCTGAAGGTTGTAGCCCCGAATGGAATCATTTAATTGTTTAATTTTAGCGTCAATGACTTTACCCCTGGTGTCTAGCCATCTAGAACTTCGGAGCTTGCTGCTACCATTTTGATATCCCTGTAACTCAGCCTCAGCAAGCTCGTCCATGCGTTGCACAAGGAAGTCTCTGTCCTTGTTGGCATAGCGATCAAGAAACTCGTTGATGGCCCATCTCAGCCACTCCGAGTCCAGCTCCATCCTGAAGCTTTTGATCTGAACTTCAACACCACCTTGTTTCTCTATCCACGGTGGCAGGGCGTCTTGTCTCTTCAAAATGTTGTTGAGTTGATACTCTGTTCTGTCAATGAACATATTCTCTACTTTCGAGTAGCCTTCGTCTAGCGATTTGCCCCTGCCTTTCAAATTGTCAAAGTCGCCTCTCTTTTGTGCCTCCATGATTTTCTGGTCAGCAAGTGACTTTATAGAGTTATCGACTGACGCAAAAGAGTCATTGAGCAACATCGATGGCCCCAGAAGCGTCTCCCGGTATCGCTCGGACCATCCATCGTCTTCCTTTTTCTTCTTTTCTCTACTATCGGAATCAATTTTCGATAGCCTGTAGTTCAAAGCATCTTCCTTGGCGTTATGGACCCTTGACTTCAATGGTGTTGGCGGCGTGATAATCGTTGCATTGCCCTTTTTTGCCGCTTTCAGTGGTTTGATGGAATCGTTCAGCATTCTTAAGCTGCCATCAAACGTACTCTCAGTACCTCTCCAAGGCCTTGCCATCGCAATATCTTTGCTCTGTCTATCAGCATATGATGGCATTTTACTTACACTCAAAGCTTGTTGGTGCTGGTAATTGAAGTTCTCCGTTCTGTTACTAGTTTCTTCAAGTTTGTTATGGAGTGTTACTTGATTGTATGGCAACGCATCTTGTGGTCCTGCTTTGGCATCCAGCTTACTTGGTCCTGCAGATTCAGCAAGTTGTTCTAGCCTCTGTTTCAGTGCACTTGGTTCGCTTGTCAAAACCTTTCTGCAATTATGTATCAGCCTACCTTTCATTTTGCAATCTTAGATCATCGGATTTGATGAAAAGTATGATTACGTAAGACCTGTCTTACATCTTTTTTGTTCTACAATGTTGTACATCTGATATTGGAAGCAGGCTGAAAAAGACAGGCAATTTGTTTCAACCAGTAACTATGAGTTTTGTATCTGAACAGAGTCTACAAAACCGTAACTTTTACTCTGTTGTCGGGAGATAATGTTAATAAATCAACGAGAATATCACTATAGATTCAGAAATCACTGACTTTTTAACTAGATAGAAGCTTCTACAAATATCATCCTGGCAAAGAAAAGTTGACTGACCTGACCTTGATTTTCAACATTTAAACAGCTTCACTCAACTTCTCCATTTTATCAACTGCTAAGCAAATAGCATCTTTATTGTCTCGATTAGGAAAAAAATGAAGTAAACAAAAAATTACCAATTGTATGGAAACCAAATTTATTGTACAATACTATGTCTGTCCATACATTTGACAGTGTTGTCAGTAAAGATATTAATCAGAAGTCTGTTGTGGGAGGGAAATATAAGGTTAATGAGGATTTCAATCAAAAGGATGTTTCAAAGACTTCAAATACTACAAGAAAAGAAGATCAGCTAGATTGGATACCGACAATCCTTAGAGACGAGAAATGGGAGCAATCCAACAGTGAAATAGGCAACGAAAATGGTGTCAATAACAGACTGAGCCAGCTAGATCAAAAGGAGAAAGACCCATTTCAGGTAAATACTATTTATCAAAAAGTAGATCTGAATGCTAGAGAAGGAGCAAATTTCCGAAAGTACGACAATGATATGAAGTTTAAAGACCAACTGCTGCATAATGATAACCTAAAGCAAATGAATTTTAAGGGAAGCGAAACCCCAATAATGGATACTTTTGCAAACAAGCATAAAGGGATCAAATACAAGTCAACGATGGAATTAATCAACAATGAAAGTGATGAACACATTGAAAAGGTTTTCAAAGAATCCAATGACATCATGAACAAGATTAAAAAGGACTCACTTAAATCACAAAACGAAATCAATAATAATAGGAATGCCAATAACAACGAATCATCGTATTCTCAGTATTATACTTCGGATGCGGAAGAATTTGAGTCAATTCAATCAACTACAAGAAAATACGCTTTGGAAAGTGATGAACTCTTTGACAATTTACGCAAAGGGTTGAATCCAGTGACAAGAGATTATCCTACATCGAAATCTGACTACACCTCTATTGGTGAAGAAGACCAAGATGAAGATGCAGAAAGTAAGAAGTCATATGGAAAGAATAATAATTCAATCGACGATTTTGACACAGAAACTGATGAAGATGAGGAGTTCGAATTAGATAAAATATTGAATATTGTTCGATATGACAAAGATATTGATATAGGTATCAATAATGACATTAGTGAACCAAAGCTAATTAAAAGCCAAGATTTAGAAAACAAAGATAATCTTAAACCATTTAAAGTTGCACCTGGAATTTTAGCCACTCCAGCTCCAGGTCATAAAGGATTGAAATTCATAGCGGGATCAGAGTTCAAAGATAAAAAGTGGGACGTACTTCAATCAAAATTCATAACTGTAGGCGAATTTGAAAGGCTTTATGGGGAGAAGGAGCAAGAAAGCAAAAACAGTTATGATGACACCAGCACTAACAATTATCACAATAAATTTGGGGAAATAACCGAACTTACCAGCAATACGATAATCAAAGAGTCATTAAAAACTTCTAATGATAATGAAATATCATTTTCTCAGACAAACGAAAACCTGGTCAATATAATAAGTAATGATTATCCAAATGGCAACTGGGAACTAATTGAAGAACTCAAAGTTAGTAATCACAAATTGAATAAACTAAAGAACCTTCGTAATTATGTGCCGAACATTTGGATACTGGATGCTTCCCATAACTTTATAAGACAATTTGATGGATTACCCATTGGCTTACAGGTATTATTACTGAATAATAATAAATTTGATATTAATAGTATTGAATTTGATAAGTTGAACAATCTACAAATTTTGGATTTGAGTTTCAATAAGATAATTAACTTAAAAATTTTAAAAAATTTGAAAAACCTAACCAATTTGAACCTAAGGAATAACAAAATAAACAATCTAGATGGATTAAAAGAATTTCATATGCTAAGGTATTTAGACTTGAGTGACAATGAAATTAAAGGCGATTTAGATTTTAATGAAATTCAATTGGCTTATTTAGAAGATTTGATTTTAGATAATAATCAAATAACAAGAGTTAGGAATCTTGCAAATTTGACAAAATTGAATTTCCTATCACTGAAAAGAAATAAAATTGAAGAGTTTAGCTATATTGATGAAGACAAGAAAAACATGATTCCCAAGCATGAATATTTGAGAAAACTGAATTTGAATGACAACAAGCTAAATAAACTAATAGATTTCAAGTGGTATCCAAATATCAAGGACTTGAGGGTGGATAAAAATTACGGCTTGAGAATAAGTAATTTGGGTAAATTCATAGACAGAGTAAGTGTTAAGTTCAACAATGAGGAAACGATAAAAGATTTGTTATTTGCAATTGAACCTACCAAAGACTTGAATATAATTTCAATGATAGGTAGTGAGTTCCCGCTATTCAACAAGGCTATTGGAATAAGTGTTAAGCAGCTGGATTTGTCAGCAACAAATTTGTCAAAATTACCCTCAAGTTTTAGTGAACAGTTCCCATTTTTGCTTGATCTGAATCTAAATTTTAATAAACTGAAAAGTTTGAGTGGAATCTCTAATTTGAGGAACCTAAAGCAGCTAAAGCTATTCAGCAATGAGATTGAGAATATTGAAGACATTATCCAGTACACTGATAATATAAGAAGCCAATTGAGACTGATAGACCTGAGGCTCAACCCTGTCACCAAGAGCTTTTATCCATATGTGTTTTATGACAACGAAAATCGCGACGAAGAAAGCGCGGTGGATAATGATGAGGGAACAATGATAAGAGAATTGCAAGATGATGAAGATATTGAGGCATTCACCATAGAATATAGCAAGCTGTATTTGAAAGATGGTCTTAACAAATGGGAAAACAAAAATTCCATTTTCAATAAGAACGTTAAAACAGATATTTTGAAGAGAAAAACAGTGTACAAGGGTCAGTTACTGTTGTGGTTTAATCACCTGAAATATATTGACGGCATCTTCCAAACCAAAAGAGACGTTTTTGATTGTGTTTCGGAAGTTAAAGGTATTTAATGCTGAGCATTCCCCTTTAGGTAATTTTGGTACGTTTTTTGTAAAATGTGATTGGGGTTTGAAAATTTTATAGTATCTAATAGTAAAGTCCTAGTTCGTAGACTTCTCTGAACAAACATCACAAAAATGGCACTCCCATGGTATACAAAGCTCCCAGATATTGCACATAGACTCACAGTTGTGGGACTCGTCGGGTTCACACTATATATGACTGGTGGTGTGTGTTACACGCTTTATCAAAATGGTAAGCTTGCTGAAGAAAGACTTCAAAAGCAGAAAGCCTTGCAAGTTCAGCAACAAGAGCACGGAATTGAATCAAGTAAGTGAATGGTGTTGCGAGACGACGCTCCCATTTCGCAACGTTTCTTTAGCAGGGACAAGAATTATGTATTCAATGTAAATAGAGATAATTATAGTATTTTCAATTTTAAGGATTTTTTTAACAGAATAGGATAGTATAGGAAGGGTTTGCAGTGATACTGGTTGTGTTGAAGGATGGATTTAGGATGCCAAACGATGAATGGCAGTTGCAGATAAGATTGTTGGGGCTTGTTTGAAGTGTTATTTATGCCTTATTTTAAAGTCCCTCCTTTGACCACCAGCCTAACCCCCCCCCCCCCCCCCCCCAAAAAACAAATATTTTAAAAAAAACTCAACTCACTCCACCAACAACCAAACAAAAATTCTAAGGACGAAAAAAAA
>JAJLVU010000024.1:0-51518 GCA_030570395.1 Saturnispora gosingensis
TAAGTCAAGCCAACAACAAAACAATACTAATGGTAAGAAATTCAAGAAGAAGTCTTTTAAAAAGAAGGAAGACAAAGAATTATATTGTACATTTTGTCATAAAAATAATCACACAGTTGATAACTGCTTTAAGAAGAAGAAAAAGAGAGAATCCTCACACTATTTGTTTGATAATGACTCTAGTGACAGTGAATTCGAGGAGAATTACAATATTATGGACAAAGATGAAAAGTGCAAAGAAAAAGAATTTCTAGTTGACTGTGGTTCTACAATCCATATCGTCAACACAAAGGTAGACTTAATCAATATTAGACCAAAGAGAACTGAGTTGGGTACTATAGGTCAAAAGGTTGTTTCAAAGTTAGTAGGTGATTATAAATTCAATGATAAACTAATTTTGAAAGATGTGTTATATGTTCCAACTGCTTCAAGGAACATAATGTCGGTGTCAAAATTGATAAAGGATGGATATAGGGTTTCCCTAACAGATCCACCTATTTTATTTACTACCAATAGTGAAGTCATAGCTAAGATTTTCCATGAAGGAGACTTATTTAAAGTATATGGTGAAGAACTCCCTTCTACATTCAACATAACTACTCGTAAAGAAGATAAGCTTATAAACAAGCATATTTCGTTAGGACATGCTGGTTTCCGACAATTAAGAAAAGTATTCAAAAGAAGTGATGTCTCTAATAAAGAAATAAATAGGATGTTGAAGGAGTGTAGTACATGTGCCAGGAACGTTACATTAAAACATGGTACACAGAGATCATCTCGTCCAGCAACCAAACTGGGTGAAAGATTAAATGCGGATATATTAGGTCCCATCAATGATCAGTATGGTCTCGTAGTCAGAGATGCTTATTCTGGCTACATCATTGGAAAGGTGCTCGAAAATAGGATAGATGCAAGTCAAAAGTTAATTTCAATATTGAAAGTATTTATGAAATTACTTAACTTGAAAGATGCCTCAATTGTACACTTAAGAACTGATAACGAATTTAGGACGGAGAAGTTAAAAGAATTTTGCAATAACAATAGCATTATTTTAGAACACACGGCTCCACATAGTAGCTATCAGAATGGTGCAATAGAGTCTACAATTGGTTATTTAAAGAAGAAGATGAGAAATATGCATATTGACTCAGGTATTCCAAAAGATCTATGGAAATACAGCTTCAATCATGCTATCTTTCTTTCTAACCATTTGGCTAAATCTAAGCAACTTGTATCACCTGTTAACAAGATGATAGGTAAGGAAGATATTAATCCATCAAAATTACTTCCGTTTGGGTGTCAGATTTTTCTCTACAATTATAAAAGGGAACAAAAGTTGTTTAATGTTTCTAATCCTTACATATTTGTGGGATATGAAAACAACTCTGACAAAATAGTTCTGGCTTATGATCATATCAATCATAAGATTAGAACATCTTCTGCGTGGAAGTCTTTAGATACGATTTTTCCATTAAATAGATACTGGTTAGAACAGCAGTATGAAAAAGATCCATTTTCTAACGATGATGTGGATTTTTACGATTTCATTACGTTCGGCGATCCATTCTATGCAGATCCAAATGAATACACCTTGCAAGAATTCCAAGATTTTGACAACAATATAGACGATAGAGATAAATTATATGATGATATAGATGGACATTATACAACACATAACTCTTCGACTAATACTCAAATAGCACCAAATCAAATTCCAATTCAAACAACTAATGATAGAGACCAAGATGTATTAATGAGGGATCAATCTATAACCCCCTCTGATACATCGGACATTGAGATGTTTTCAGATTGTTCAGATATAACAATTGAGAAAACTCCACCCTCAATGAGTTCAGATAAACAAACATTAATCAATTGTGATAATGAAACTCCAAGTATGGTAAGGTATAGAGTGCAGGTTGAAGACCTAGAAGAGGAACCCGAAGTAGTGACGACTACTCCATATGTAGAATCTGTGGATACAACTCCTGCAACAACCCCTAAAGTTACACATAAGGTATTGGAGAGTACTGAAACTCAAAGTAAACAAAAGAGGTTACCAAATCAAGAGTCTCTAAAGAAAATAAGGAATGTTGGTAGACAAATAACAAGTCGAAACACAAAAAGAACAGTTATAACAACTAATGAAAATAGGAAATTTTCAAATTCCGGCAACAAAATTCCAACTTCCAAAATAAGTAAAAATATTGATAAACATCAACATAGGCTACCACCAATTAAAGAAAAGCTACTTTTAAGCCATAAGCCATATAAAAGAAATCAGAGTCCAGAGGACGTTATTATGCAAGAAACTAAAACTAAAAAGATAAGACATAACTCTAAAACCAAGTTAACACATGAACAAACACCAAATAAGAAGTTGAAAACAAAGTTTACTCCTACAACTACTTTAGTTCATATACCTAAAACTAACATGTCAATAATATCAACAAACAAAGGTACTTCTAAAATTATTAAAGTTCCTAATACAGTAAGTACACGAACAAGACTTCAACAAAATAGATCAAATATATTGAATCAACTTATAGTTCAAAAGGATGCAAACATCTCCAAGAAAAGGGGGAGGATGGAAACACATTTGCTAGTTTCTAAAAATCAATATGTAATTCCTGTTTCTTATAAAGATGTTCTTAAATCTGAATATAAACGAAAATGGCTAGAAGCTATTCAGAGTGAACTACAATCCATGGTTGATCAAAATGCGTACACATAACTGAAAAGGAAAAATGTATCAAAGGGAAATTTGTTAGTTAAAGCACGTTGGGTCTTCAATGTTAAGGAAGAAAAGGGTGGTAAGCATAAATTTAAAGCAAGATTAGTCGCTAAAGGATTTACACAGGAAATAGGAGAAAACTAAATGCTATTATGAGTTTTACAATAATCCTCACAATGTTATAAACTTTTATACTATGTTCAGAATGCTTAAAATAGTAGAAAAAGAAATAGATCTCAAGTATAAAATTAAACCGTTACTTAGGATGTATATATAAAATTTTATAAGCATAGTCGAGACTATAGAGTTTATTTATATTATTCTAGCTCATAAAAGCTTGATAGTAACTTACTTTATTGAATCCATTAGAGGATTTAGTTCTCGGTCTACGTCAACAGCCATGCAAGCACCTGCGTCAGCGACCTCGCTGCCTGCTGCACTACTTTCTCTGAAACTGTGCCTGATATGTCAGGCATGCCTTGCCAGATCTAATTAACTACAGTTATCCACACCTCATACCACTGCTGGCTGAACATTGGCGGCTGCAGTTGTGTAACCTTCAAAACCCCCTAAAGAGAACCAGCAAATATAGTTCAACGGGCTACTCCGCTTCCTCAAGTTGCGTCGAAACCAGCTGCCTAGAATGCTTCTATTAATCTTTGCTCAACATCCACGCCTCTGCCTTTTCAGACATGTCGTTATTGTCAATTGCTTTAGCCACTTCTTCATCAAGAGTGCCTACCTCTACGTCTATAACTGTAGTGATGTTCGCAATCAAGTGCGCATTAATATCACCAACACTATCTATGAAGTATAGAGCGCTACCAGTGTAGTATGGTGCGGTGCTATCAAACATACGAATCACTTCGCCGGCAGTCATACCAATATCTGTGAGCGTGAAGTTACCAATTATCACAATCTGCACAACCGGTGGTACGTCCCTAAAAGGCTGGTTTATATACGCTGTTACATTCACTGCAGTGCTAGTCCCGCTAGTTTCCATGCCTGAAGCAGCAACCACCGAGGAGAAAACAAGCTATCATATTCAAAAGATATAACATCGCATCTGTTTACCTATCTTCAATTGTTGAGTTTCGTTAAAACTAACACGTACAAAACTCAACAACTAGAAAGTTATTCAAAAAGTTCTTCTATTTGAGATTAAATGCAGCTTCCATTAGCGTGCTTATATATACCAACACGGACCACGAAGCTCGGCGGGATTCTTGTCTTCCGATCCGTCTTTCCAGTTGAGCAGCAATTTTTGTGCCTTATTCTCTGTGAACGAACGCAACTTCCTTAAGTTTCCAATTTGGAACACTCAATCCCACTCAATTTGCTTTAGGTATGACTTTAATTCAAATTTTTGGCTTTTGATATTTGGACTCGCTGCAAGTCTTTGGAAATACTGAATTGATCGTAAGTGATAGATGAACTTTGGCCGTGTAGGCAATTCTTCCAAAAGACTATCTTCAGGGGGTGGCTTCTCTGGATACCTTTCGTCTCGTTTAGTGGAAGGTTTAAGCCATTGCACGTTGATGGTGCGGTTTTTCATTGTAAGTAAAGAAAGATATACCCCCTCGCACAAACTCTACCTTGCAGGAATAACTGAAGACTAGTAACCAGCAACGACTAATTGCTCTACTGCTAATCATCCTCGTGTTGAGTGTCATGAGAAAAGCACAACAATTAATATCGCTAATCAAAAGTCTTGACTTTTTTTGACATTGGTGCAAGTGAGAAGATCTAACAACCATCATTTGGGATCAGCAACTGACATAGCTTCGTTTAGTAACACACAGGTATTTGATATTCCTGCATCTAACTATGAACAACAGATTGTGTATTTGACAACCTTTAGCAATTTTTGTAATCCAGGTAAAAGCCCACTAATGTTCAATTGTATATGCTTTGCTTTTATAAGCTTTAAAGCATATAAGTTTACCATAATAAAAATAACATTGCATTCTTGGGGTTTATAATATAGATACATTCAACTACTGTTTGTAGTTTGCTCAATGCTTGTACAGACAAAATCAAAAGCTAATTCTATTATGCAAAAATGCTTTTAGGCGAAGTCCTAAACTAATTTTGCCTGGTTGATTAAACCTGCTTTTTCAGCTAGCACGCCAGATACCAATATATGGAAATATCAAAATACAAGAACAATGCCAACTTATAGGCTTGCAATAGAAAACAACTGGTGCAAATGCTCAAACAAGTAACAATACTAACAGTTCAATTGAGCAATTACACAATCTATTCATACAGTCCTTTGTGAATTTCATCGAATTACTTGCCATTGAAAGTTTTAGTAAAGTGCTCAAATGACACGTTCAGTTATTCTTTGTTACAATTTGTATGCTATTTTGACGTCTACAATATTGCTCAAAAAACTAAATGAAGAGATCAACTGAAGCACTCATTTTAAGTATGTTTTTGTTCTTCTTAACCCAAATTTAATAGCGACCCTTAGTAAACCCATACCCACTGCGGCCGTACCGTTGAGGTTGTCTCTGGCCATATCCTTGATTTCCATATGCGCCATATCCATTATGATTTCCATATCCAGAATTACTTCTATATCCCGCAGGATTTCCGTAACCCACAGCTTCACTTCCATATGTCTTGCTATGTCCTGAAAAGTGTGTAGGCTTAGGTCGAATTGACTTTTTCTGACGGTTTCTGCCACCTAGACCACCACCCAGTCGACGGGGTTTCCAGTTTTTCACCAATCTTCCTCTTTCCACGTCCACAACAACTTTGCGATCTTTAATCTTTGTACCATTCGCCTTAACCACGGCAGTACGTGCGTCCTTGGCGTCATTGTACACGATGAATGCGTAGCCTCTTGATTTCCCTGCATGTTCCACGAGCCTGATATGCTTGATAGTACCATACTTACCAAATTCTCTGGATAGTTCTTCCTCGTTTGTCGCATAGCTCAATCGTCCAACGAACACCGTACAATGAACGTCACCATGAATGTTTTTATCACACTCGGGATCGTATTTTAGAAGCGCATCCTTCAGTCGCTGCTGATGTTCATTCTGCTTGCGTTTCTTCTCATTCTCTTTAACATCTGCAACTCCAGGTTCTTTCTCGTCACTCATGCTTTCATCGTTGTATTGCTTCATGACGTCCAAAAAGTCAGACAGTGGTGTCAGTTCCGGCCTCTTAACTTCTTCTTTCTCTGCAACCACAAACTTCACCACCGGCACTCGCAATGCAAACATGTCTTCCACTTCCTTTGGGAATATCAGCGTCCCATCACCTCTTCCATTCATTCTCTATTCAAGATGTGTCTTTGTTTAACCACTACTTTATAAGAGGAAATTTTTCATTTCCAAAGCTCAGTAAATCTTTGTTTGCTCCAAACTTGAATTATCAATCTGCTCAAAAGCACAATATGGAATTGTTAGCGCAAATATTAACAAGCGTAGGCCCCAACCATCTAAAAGCAAACATGCCAATAAAAGCGTAATACGTACAACTGTTTTTTAACAATTGAAAACGTTTATAATGATATCCGTAGTCCTTTAAAGTGTTGAACATCAGACAACTCTCTTAGAACTTTGTGTTACATACAACAGATCTCATACAAAATATGAATTTACTAAAAAGGATGTTGGAACAACACATACCAGAATGCAACTCGTTAAGGGCAAAAGAAAACTATAAATTTGACAAATGTTTTGAAAAGCTACTTGTCCTCTCTTCATGTGCAAATGTATCATGCCTATATTAGAAGCCAGCTAATTGAAGAAACCACTGAAAAGTAATGAAATGGTGAAGTCAACGCTCACAAATTTTATATTCAAGAGAAGGTTTATTACATAAAATGATATTCATGAAATGTCAATTACTTCAATATAACCAAATGTCTTCCAAGTGCAGGATAGTTTTGATAACAAACTAGCTCAAAAGTCAGTAAATACTGTGTATTGTTTATGCTTGATAAGCGCTCGAATACAACTAACTAATCATGAGCAACTTGCAAACAGCTGGAAATCATTAGTTCACATCATCAGTATTCACATACCCATAAGTCAACGATAATTCATGAATTTAACAGTTCATAAGATGAGATTCATTTAAATAAAACCGCATGTTCTGATGATAATAAACTTTTAAAGATGAAAACTTTTAGCTTTAACACAAAGTCTCCAAGAAAAAAGCTTTACATATTTCCAAATTTAATATTTCCTATCGTTTATTCTGTTCCATCTTACTTCAGTGCAAAAGCATCAATTGTTACGAACGGCTTTCTAATAAGATTTCCTTTATCACCAATTTCAAGGCAGTGAAGTGAAAAATTAAAAAAAAAAATTAAAAATTTTTTTTTTTTCACTCTAAGTACTATATAGACTTATTAAGCACAACTATGGGTAAAGTTCAGAAGAAGAACGCCAAAGGTCGTTTAGACAAGTACTATTACCTTGCTAAGGAGAAGGGTTATAGAGCTCGTTCTTCGTTCAAGATCTTGCAAATTAATGAAAAATATGGACATTTTCTTGAAAAATCCAGAGTAGTTATCGATTTGTGTGCAGCTCCTGGTTCATGGTGTCAAGTTGCATCGCAGTTATGTCCTGTCAACTCTCTTATTATTGGTGTTGATATTGTTCCTATGAAGCCAATGCCAAATACTATCACTTTCCAATCTGACATTACCACAGAAGATTGTCGTTCTAAACTAGCAGGCTATATGAAAACTTGGAAAGCTGACACAGTTATGCACGATGGTGCGCCTAACGTTGGTTTGAACTGGGTTCAAGATGCCTATACTCAATCTCATTTGACTTTACAAGCTTTGAAACTAGCTGTTGAACATTTGTCCCCAGGAGGTAATTTCATCACTAAAATTTTCAGATCCAAAGATTACAACAATTTACTCTGGGTTTTCAATCAATTGTTTGATAAAGTTGAAGCTACTAAACCACCTGCAAGTAGAAATGTTTCTGCGGAAATTTTCGTGGTTTGTAGAGGTTTCAAAGCTCCTAAAAAATTAGATCCTAGATTCCTTGATCCAAAACATGTTTTTGAAGAAGTTGAGGAAAAGAGTGGTAACAATGAAGCAAAGGTTTTTAATCCTGAAAAGAAAAAGAGAAATAGACAAGGTTACGAAGAGGGTGATTACACATTATTCCATCCAATGAAACTGATGGAATGGGTTCATCAAGAAGAAGACGTTATTAATTCACTTGGTAGTGTTTCAATGTTTGAAATTGATAAGGATGATTCTGAATGGAAAATTGTCAAGAAAATGAAACAAACAACAAGAGAATTTTTAGAATGCTGTAAAGATCTCAAAATTCTAGGTAAAAAAGATTTCAAGATGTTGATCAAATGGAGAAAGCACGCAAGAGAAGAATTGGGTCTTTTGGATGCTAAGGATGATAAGCCAGAAATTGAAGTTGAGCAATTAACAGAAGATCAGAAGATTGACAAAGAATTGAAGGATCTAAAAGAAAAGGCGAGATTAAAGCAAAGAAGAGAAAAGCGTAAAGCTAATGAAGAGAAGCAAGGTGAAATACAGAGAATGCAAATGAATATGTTAACAGATATGCAGATTGGTATTGATGCTGCCCAAATCGGTTCTGAATCGGTGTTTAATCTAAGAGATGCTGAAAAGACTGGTGAATTGAATAAACTTGCGAAGGGTAAAAAGCAAATGGTTTTTTCCAAAGATGAATTAGCTCAAGATAATGATATCATGATTGAAGGTGGAAACTATGAAATGATCCAAGAAGAAGACGTGGACAATTTGGAAGATCAATTGGATAACATGTACAGTTCTTACAAAGAGAGGAAGATGGAGAGAGATGCTAAATTAAAGGCAAAGGAAGCTCGTGGTGGTGACGATGATGCATGGGATGGAATCAAGTCTGACGAAGAAGCCCCTGAAAGTGAAAATGAGGGCGATTTTGTCAATGAGTCTGATGAAGAATCTGACAACGATGACGAAGCAATTACTCAATTGATTGCTAGTATCGAGAAGAACAGGAAGTCAGGGGCCCTATCTTCAAAGGCCAAGAATTTTTTCAACAATCCTATTTTCCAAGATATGGATATGAATATTGCCAGTAATATTAAGGGTGACACCAAGGTTTTCGCACAGAACTCACAACAGCAAATTGCTCTTACTTCGAAGAAAAATAAGAGGCTCAATAAAGAAGCCAATGAAAAGTCAGCAAGTAACAATGAAGATGATATGGATGTTGATAGTTCAGAAGATTCAGAAGATTCAGAAGACTCAGATAATGGGTTTGAAGTTGTTTCAAACGATTACAACAAGCAAGATGATGAAATGGATTACGACACTGATTCTGATACTGAAATCCTTGAAAAGAGCACCGAATCTCATAAGGCAGACATTGACATTGCCACTGCACAAGCAATGACTATGGCACACGATCTTGCACTTGGTAAAAAGACCAAAAACGATCTTGTGAATGACGGTTTCCATAAATATTCTTTCAGAGACACCGAAGGATTGCCAACATGGTTCGTTGAAGAGGAGAACCAACACAGTAAGATCAATAGACCAATAACAAAGGAAGCTTCACTTGCTTTGAAGGAAAAAC
Source organism: Saturnispora gosingensis (assembly GCA_030570395.1). NCBI lineage: Eukaryota > Fungi > Ascomycota > Pichiomycetes > Pichiales > Pichiaceae > Saturnispora > Saturnispora gosingensis. Next base: position 9,319 of record JAJLVU010000024.1, read on the forward strand.
AAAGGCAACTGAACGCAAGACCAATCAAGAAGGTCTTAGAAGCACAAGGACGAAAGAAGATGCGTGCTCTCAGAAGATTAGAACGTTTAAAGAAGAAGAGTGAAGGTATTTTGGAAGAGGACGGTAAATCTGAAGCTGATAAGGCAAGTGAGATTGCCGCTTTGATGTCCAAGATGACTAAGAAGCAAAAGACGAAGCCTAAGGTGACTCTTGTTGTTGCCGCTGGTACCAATAAGGGTCTTGCCGGTAGACCTAAGGGTGTCAAGGGTAAGTATAAGATGGTTGATGGTGTGTTGAAGAACGAAATGCGTGCTCTTCGTAGAATTGCCAAGAAGAATAAGAAGAAGGGTAAGAAATAAGTAATTATAGGTTCATTTTGTTGGTGAGCTTAGAGCTGTGTCAATACATTCCTTTTCTATGCGATATATATCTTGTTTAAACAACTTTATTTGATAAAAAGACCATGGTAAATTTCAGCAATTGGAAGTGCTGAGCGTCATCAGCTTAATGCTCCAGAAATTTCTGGAAAAGTTCTGTTGTAGGGAAATATAGAGAGAAAAAATTGTCATCTTCAAAGAGTAACCATCTTTTACTGAAAAGCTACAAGATTAATGTATCAATTGGCGAATTTTACGAAGAGGGGTATTCCCCTCGGATACAGAGCGTTTCACGCTACAGTTTCGGCTAAATTAAACGACCCATATAAGACATTAGGCGTTGATAAAGGAGCGTCAGCATCGCAAATCAAAAAGGCATATTACAAACTAGCCAAAAAGTACCATCCTGATGTGAACAAGGAAGAGAAAGCAGAGTCCAAGTTCCACGATTTACAAGAGGCGTATGACATTTTATCAGATCCGCAAAAGAAAGAGCAATATGATCAATTTGGAGCTGCTGCATTTGGTCAGAATGGTGGAGGAGGACCAGGCGGGTTTGGAGGAGGCCATCCGTTTGGAGGAGGCAACCCGTTTGCTGGAGGCAATCCATTTGGAGGTGCTGGGGGCGGTGGCAACCCATTTGGTGATTTTAACATCAACTTTGAAGATTTGTTCGGATTTGGTGGACAGACTAGAGGCAGAGGCAGAGGCATGCAGCATTTCCAGGGTGAGGACATCGAGATTTTAAACACACTGACGTTCAAGGAGGCTATTTTCGGTAAGACCATTAAGGTTTCCTATAATGCCATCGAGCAATGTAACAGTTGTCACGGTTCTGGTTTGCAACAGGGCAAGAAGAAAAACACCTGTTCAACCTGTGGTGGTACAGGGTCTCAAATGCATGTTCTCCAGGGTGGGTTCCACATGTCCTCTACGTGTAGGTCGTGTCAAGGTTCTGGTGTGACCGTGAATCCAGAAGACGAATGTCACTCTTGTCACGGCGAGGGTGTACAGAGACAGGTCAAGGAAACCCAGGTCAAGATCCCACCGGGAGTCAAAGATGGTACCAATGTCAGGGTCAGTGGAGCAGGTGATGCGCCACATATGACCACTTCGTCGTCTTACAAATTGAGTAACGGTGATTTGCTTATCAAGATTAGAGTCAAGCCAGATCCACATTTCATCAGGAAGGGCAGCGATATAGTATACCAAGCGGAGATCCCAATGACCACTGCTGCCCTTGGTGGTACTGTTGAGATACCAACGCTAGAGGAAGACAAAGTCAAGCTTAGAGTGCCATCAGGAACCGAGTACGGTAGAATCATCACGATACCAGACAGGGGAGTCCCAATGGGTGGCAACCGCCGTGGTAACCTTCTTGTTGTGTTGAACGTCAAGCCTTTGAGACCTATAAACACAACACAGAGGGTGCTTCTAGAAGCCGTTGCTGATGCGTTTGGTGACCACAATGCAAAGAGGGAAGATCCAAACTGGAAGCCATTGGATGATGTTGCTAAAGACTGCGAATCTCCAAGCAACCTTAAGAGGATTGAGTCTTTCCTAAGCAACACATTCAAGAAGGTTCTAGGTGGAAAGAAGGATGACAATAAAGACTGAATTTTTTAAGTTTCAAAAAAAGTAACAGTGGCACAACAAGAGGTCTCCACTTGTGCTCTTTTTATATTATTACTACTTGTATATATCATCTCTATAATACCACGCCTTTAATCTTCTCGAAGCGTCGTTTTTCCAGTGCTTTTTATGGAACTTGAAACCAATATGCACGTTGTGCACTGCTGAGCACTCTGACGCGGTATGGAAGTTTATTTGTTTTTCCCCTGAAATGTGCATTCTATAATAAGACATACTAGAGCAACATCAGAGTAACAAACAAGATTCTGTTGAATTTCAGACTCTATACTCTGCAAACATGCTAAACTCTATCCAGGAAAGTATTGTGGAGGGAGGAATAGACAACTGCTCGAAGGACGCGCTTGTAACGAACTATTCCATGTCTTCTTTGACGCTTCCAAGACGCAAGCCTAGTTTAAAAAGACCCTCTTCTGTTGATTTACCTGAAAACATCAAAAACCACACGCTGGTGTACGCATATGAAGATGACGAGCTACCGGACGATTTGATCGTGTTTGATATACCCTCTTTAGAGACACTACAAAGTCTAGAAACGCACAGAAACTCATCGATCCGAAGATCAAAATCTATGAAAATGGCCAACAAATCGAGGATGCCGGGAGCTCTTGGCAATGGGAGTTTGTTCTCTTCACCACCATCTTCATCCAGGCTGAACCTCGGCGGTGTCGCCTCCGCCAACTCATCACCGGCCACGAGAGCTTCATCGATCTTTTCACAGAGTTCTACCTTTTCAGACTGTGACTACCTTGACGACGACTATCACAACCAGCTATCCAAAGAAGCGAAACTGCTATTCTCCAATAAAAACTACAGACTAGAAGAGACTATGCAGAGGATCAACATGCTCCATAGTATATCAAGGCAGTCACTTGCATCAGTTTCATCATTCGCATCTAAAGTTTCTTCAGACAAGTTGTTGGATTCAAAAACAAACGACTTCATATCGTCAACAAGACAACCGAATTTGCCGCCTAAGCAGGAAATCGACGTGCAGAAACACGAATTGGAATACCAGAGGATACTGAGGTCACAGATACATTTGGAGAATGAGAAACTAAGGAAACACAACCAATCAGTGATTAAAAATGATAAGCAAAACAAACACGACTACTCCTTATGGATGAAAGTCATCAACAATTATGACATATTAATAAACTTGCCACAAACAAGAGAGCTTTGGTGGAGGTTTATGTCCTCAAATGCAAGACCTGTTGTTTGGAATCATCAACTCATTAGCAAACGAATAGAATTCAAGGAGAATTTTGAACATTTGTTTGAAGAGGTTGACAAAAAGCTAGAGCAAGCATGCTCATATAAACTGGCAACTGATGAATTGATGAAAATAAAAATAAAAAAGGATTTACCTGTCATAACAGAGTTAGTTGAAAATATTGAAAACTACTCAAATATAATTCAACTAACATTTCCTGATATAAACATTTTTCAATATGGCACAATGTTTGACTCCATACTAAAGATAACATTAGTGTTTGATCAGTTGAAAAATGAATCTGAAAACATGAAAAAAGTGAAAACAGAAAGGCTGATTGGTGTAATTTGTATATTGCATCAGGTTTTAAGAACAGAGATTCTAACAATACAATGCCTTTTATCTCTCATTCAGAAAAAATTGCTCTTTACTCTTTTAGAGAACGAAGATTCTATTTCTGATTCTTTGACAGAACAGATTAGAAATGAAAAGGAGGGTAAAGTTAGTGCGTATTTAGTTGATGTTAAAAACCAATTTGATAAATTCTTATTGCATTTGGAACCACGCCTCTATAACCATTTCATTCAAAAAGATATTAACACGTTGAAAATTATTCAAAAGGTAGTTTCAAATTTGTTTACCAAGCAATTCTCATATGACATTTGTTTAAGGATTTTGGACATTTACTTATTCGAAGGTGATGTGTTTTTATTGAGATGCTTATTAGCATTGGTACAGAAATTGAACTGGAAACTATTTGGTTCAAAGGAGGAAACGTATCAACTTTTGGGTGATGAATGTTTAGCTAAATTGAACAATTTATCTGACATGACATCGGTGAACTCAGAATCAACTTTGAAAAAATCTAACTCCTTTCAAATTTCGAAAAAATTTGTTTATTTAGATGTTGGTGAAACTCAAGAGTTCATCACAAATGTAAGGTCGGTTTTGAAAAAAAACCACAATTAGAAAATTAGTTTACTGTAATATTGGTATGTGTTTATATTAGAGATTTTAATCATTGTTTTTTTTCTAAAAATTAACATTGCGATATCTAAAAAATAGCTTCTCGTATGGTGGAAAAACAGTGACCCAAAAACTATCTGAATTATGTTTTTGGATAAAAGGTACACGAGGAAGAGACAATACTCTCCATTTGGGAACCAAGAAACAAATCAAATTGATCTATTGACAGCTTTTAACGTTTTTAATTAACTCTTCAGCATCTGCACCAGTTTTAACTTGTGCAATGTAAGTGTCGATACCTTTGTCTGTGAACATTGGAATTTTCATTATATTATTCTTTGCTCCCATAAGTTCATATTTAATATCTTTACTGATAGCGACATTCAAGACAATATTCAATCCACCATCTGATCTTACAAGGATTCTTGATTTTCCTGTATTTTTATTCTTCAGAACTTTCAACTCACCGAGACCAATGGATTCATATCCGCTTTTGTCTGCCTTTAATTTGGAAATTTTGGAGCGTTTAACAAATAAAGTTTCTTCCTCCTCTTCACCGGTTTTGACATCGACTTTTTCTGTTAAATTGACCAGAGCAAAGTTACCTTTGACTTCGTCCTTCTGTGTTTCGTCAGCAACCTCATCTTTGGTTGATGATTCTGTGGCTGTTATAGCTGGAGCAGCTTGTGGCTTTGGAGCTGAGAATGAAAATGCTGAAGTACCATTAGAAGAGAACGTTGAAGTATTTTCACCTCCAAAAGAAAATGGATTTGATGCAGACTTGGAATCAGTTGAGCCAAAAGAAAATGCAGGTTTACTAGTTTCTGTTGCAGTGGTAGCAGGTTTGAAAGAAAATGCAGTTGCTGTAGGCTTTTCTTCTTGTTTTGGTGGGTTGAAAGAAAATGCAGTGGTTGAAGGCTTCTCCTCAGACTTGGCTGGAGTGAACGAAAACAAACTAGCAGCAGGCTCTGCTTTGTTTTCTGTCTTAGCAGGAGCAAATGAAAATGCTGCTGGTGCTGGTTTCTCCTCTGATTTAGCAGGCGTGAAGGAAAACGCGGTTGTATTAGGCTTTTCTTGTGGGGTAGCAGAAGGGAAGCCAGACGTGGTTGGCTTGTCATCTGGCTTTGACGCACCAAAGGAAAATGCTACGGCTTGTGGCTTATCTTCAGGTTTAGCTGGAGCTTCCTCAGATTTGGCAGCTGCACCACCAACCTTTGGTAATTTGAACACTGCATCCTGGACCTTGACGTTTGTTTGGAAGGAGGGGCCCTTGATCTCGATGTCATCATCAGAATCGTCAGAGTCTTTTGGAGGCACATATCCAAACTTGAAAGAGTAATCTTTGGAGGAGGGAATTTTGTCTAACTTAAAGGTAGGGCCCTTGATTTCGATCTTGGTAGGCTTTTCATCCTCGCTGTCGGAATCTGAGTCCACCTTAACTGGCGCTGCCGGCGCCACTGGTGCCGGCGCTGGGGTCTCAACCTTTGCTGGCGCAGTAGCGTACGATTTGAACACGGCGAACGGGTTTGGCTTCGATTCGTCTTCCTTTGAAATTGGCTTGACGTCCACCTTAGGTACGTCCAGCGTCTTCACCTCGATCTCTGCCTTGATAATCTTGCTGTAGTACTCCAAGTACTTGTTCACCACAGGCGTCAAGTCCGCCACCGGGTTTCTGGTGATAGCTTCATTCACGGACTTCAAGAAGTTGGCATTGAGAGATTTGACTTGGTGGGCCTGATTGCTGTCCAGGTCACTCGCTGGAGCGCTCGCGTTCGTGGAGATCGTCATGCTAGGTTTGAATCCGTTGGTTGCTGCTGCCGCTGCTGGCTTTGACTGTTGGAACCTCTTGCCAAACTTCGCCATTGGTCTCCTTGACAGCACCTCTTCTGACGCTCTCTTCACTGGCAGCGGCGACTCGTCATCGGACCCTTGGTCCCCCATTGCGAGTCTGTCCTTCGTTATTTGGTTCTTCATTCTTTTAGACATCCCGAGCACCTGTTCCTATGATCAACTTCTATGTATTGTATACACACATAGCTAGCTCTCTCTATTATTTATTTTTCCATATACTAAGAAAGACGTCTTGAGAGGGTTTGAGACCAAAAATCGCATCACGTGCTTCGCCACAGGGTTTGAACTTCATCTAACAATTTTAAAAACACGGCTGTGCTGAATTTTTCATTTTTCGCAGTCACAGATATCCTTCCAGATCCAGCGCGTCCTTTTTTCGCAGATGGCCTCCAACGACGCTGGCAACGGGGCGCGAAGATAGAAACTTTCACCTTTCTGCTAAACTAGTGTAAGGAACAAGTTGAGTTAGAAACCATAGATACATGTATGTAGGCATTAGAGTGAAGTTATGGACGTAGGATAGATTTCTGGAAACGCCACTGAACGATGGGATTGAAACAGGACAAGAAAGTACCAATGTTGGTCAGTTAGGTGAATAATTTCCCCCATGCAGAGGATCATGAAAAAATGAAAGTATAACAATGCAATAACGGAAGACGAAACCAGTGAACCAAGTATTGAAACGAACCAGAGGGAACAGACATTGGAACGCCGTAGAAGTAGGCGAAAAACAGCGGTATACTCATTCGATGGTGCATGAAAAAAATGCTATCCCTATACGTCTCTACTCAAAAGGTCCACCCAATTAAAACTCTTACTAACAATACTCCTATTTTTATCCAGAATGCCTCCAAAAGTGCAACAATCTAAGGCAGCTAAGGCCGCAGCCGCCATGGCCGGTGGTAAGAAGTCCAAGAAGAAGTGGTCCAAGGGTAAGGTTAAGGACAAGGCCAACCACATGATCATTTTGGACCAAGACAAGGTTGACAGAATCAGAAAGGAAGTCCCAACTTTTAGATACGTTTCCGTTTCCGTTTTGGTTGACAGATTAAAGATCGGTGGTTCCGTTGCCAGAGCTGTTTTGAGAGAATTGGAAGAAGAAGGTGTTATCAAGGCCGTTTCCACCCACTCCAAGCAAGCTATCTACACTAGAGCTTCTGCTTAAATTTAGTAAGTTTTTAGATAATGTATAGTTTTTGTCTTGAATTTCTAATAAATCATATCAGTTAAATTAATAAAGGACACGCTCGAACACCAGCACTGACATCCGTGGCTGCTGCCGCCCTTGGGATGTGGTGGTTTGAAGTCAATTAAACCCTGGTTGGGGGTTTCTAAACTTTTGCTAGGTGGATGAAAAAATTTCAGCACCCGTCGGACTATAAAAGGCGCACGCTATGTCTCTTTTCCAAACTTTTCAGCTGTTCCTCACCTAAGCAATTTGGCAAGCATGGAGACACGCAAATGAACATGAGCTTCATTAGGCAATGGACTCTTCATTGTGTCTTTAGGCTGATCGCGCCTTGCTTGCCTAGCGTTTGTTTGTTACTATGATGATTGTGTCCCTTCACATTAACAATTCGGTGAACTCCAATTCATGTGCCATAGAATATACATGCATCACCATCTGACTATAACAGCAAATACGTTATGCAAGCGAGCGATCTCGAGTCCCAAGATGATATCTTAATATCAATAAATTTAAGAGTAAATTTATGTATATTAACATTCCCTCACTGCTTTCTTGAATACAATGATGATAAACAATTTTCAGTTCTGCTTCTGAACCAAAAATAACAGGAAGATAACAAAATTACCAAAACTTCTGACGTTCAAGAAAGTGCCGAAAGTGGGAACCCGTAAAGAAATCGTCCCTTCGTAGACCAGCCAGATGTGTCTTCAGGCGTGCGTGCTGCAGCACTCTTTACTAGTGACGTTCGTGCAAAATACTAAACTCCTCAAGGTTAATGTAAAAACGTTACAAATACTTGTTCTCAAAACGAGCTTGTCTCAATGTTAGGAAGTGCTTCACCGTGGACCATGCGCTTTGCACATTTTTGTTTTTGATTTTGGAGATCAGCCCGTCAAACCTGATCAACTGCGAGTACAGGAAGAATCTGACGTGCTCAAACTGGAGGATTCTCAACCAGTAGAACAGGGCGTACACCACCAAGCCAAACCCAGAGGTGGTCTTCATCAGGATCGTGTCCATTAGCAAGATCACAAACAAGAACAGCTCGTTGTACATCACGGCCTTGGCCAGCACGTCCTCGTACTTCAAAACCGCAGACACCTTGAACGTGCTCGCCAATTGCAACGTCGACACAATCATGTAGGGAAGGAGCTTGAAAAGCGACGATCTGTTCACGAACCACACAAAACTCAAAACAAAGTACTGCACTGTCTCCGTTCCGATCAAGATCGTGTAGTTAGGCAACGACTTGATGTTGAACTGCGAGCTGATTGAGATGAAGTGCGATGCCATCACACCAAGCAATGCCAGCTTGTACACAAAGAAGCCCACCCATGATGCGTGTACATGGCCTCGCACGTAGTAAATACCGTACAGCACCCCGAACACCACCGTGGCACCGTGTCCTGCCAGCCAGATCTTCCTGTCCATCATCCTAGACCCCTTGTCCTTCTTACGCAGCCTCTTCTTGTTTGACGTAGCGATATTGCTGGCGACTGCAGGCTCGTTCTCCTTCATCTTAGTCTCTGGCTTCTGCTCGCTCTCGCTTATAATTGGCGCTTTGCCGACCCCGTTGGCCTCCAGCGCGGTGTTCTGGTCCTCCACATTGTTCGTTTTCGACATCCTTGCTGCTCCCTTCTTGCGCAACCACAAACGTAGACCCAGTTACTGTGTATAATAGAGCAAAAGAGTTTGTGATTTTTCTTCTCCTTTCTGCGAGTGAAGAAACGCTACCTGCTTGGGTCATGCGCCACGCGCGCGCGCCACAAATATTAAAAATACACGCGCCACACATTACGTAAGCACCAGCCACGGCACTTACGTAAGCATGCGCCACGTTGACAGAGCCGGCCTGCGCCACAAATTTGAGCGAAAACCAAGTCAAAATTTAAAAAAAAAATTTTCCAATGGGGAAATAAAAAAATGCAAAGCTTCCGAAGTCATTCAGCATAAATGATATATTGGTTATAAGCAAAAATTTGTAATAGTAGTATATATATATATGTACATGTAGCATAATCGAAATTTTTTCTTCGATTGAATTGAAGTGATATACTATTGGTATAGCAAGTAAGCAGGAAGGATCCCCATTGTTCTTTTTACACTAGTAGTTCTATATATACCTAAGAAAAATGTCATCATCAGCGTTCGACGAATACCTTACACCACTTTCATCTCGTTATGCGTCTAAGGAGATGTCACATGTGTTTTCGATCAGAAACAGATTCTCGACATGGAGAAAGCTTTGGTACAACTTGGCGATCGCAGAGAAGGAGCTTGGTCTGAACGTGATCACGGACGAGGCCATTAGCCAGATGAAGGAGCACCTGATCATCACGGACGAGGAAATCGAGGCGGCCAAGGTCGAGGAGGCCAAGGTGAGACACGATGTGATGGCACACGTCCACGTTTTCGGAGAGACGTGTCCAGAAGCTGCGGGTATCATCCACTTGGGTGCCACCTCATGTTACGTTACCGATAACGCGGACTTGATCTTCTTGAGAGACGCATACGACATCCTCATTGGCAAGCTTGTGAACGTGATCAACAGACTCGCCAAGTTTGCATTTAGCAACAAGGACTTGCCAGTGTTGGGGTGGACACACTTCCAGCCAGCGCAATTGACCACTGTTGGTAAGAGAGCCACCTTGTGGTTGCAAGAGCTGTTGTGGGATTTGAGAAACTTCCAGAGGGCCAGAGACGACTTGGGTCTCAGAGGTGTCAAGGGTACCACCGGTACACAGGCCTCTTTCTTGTCCTTGTTCCATGGCGACCACGACAAGGTGGAGGAGCTGGACGAGCGTGTTGTGCAGTTGCTCGGCTTCGAGTACGCGTACCCATGTACGGGTCAAACATACTCCAGAAAGATCGACATCGACGCCCTCCACCCATTGTCTTCGTTCGGTGCCTCCTGCCACAAGATGGCCACCGACATCAGATTGTTGGCCAACTTGAAGGAAGTCGAAGAGCCTTTTGAGAAGTCCCAGATCGGTTCCAGTGCCATGGCTTACAAGAGAAACCCAATGCGTTCCGAACGTGTGTGCTCCCTTGCCAGACACTTGGGCTCCCTCTACCAGGACGCCTTCCAGACCGCTGCTGTCCAGTGGTTCGAAAGAACGCTTGACGATTCCGCCATCAGAAGAATCTCCATTCCTGAAGCCTTCTTGACTGCCGACGTCTTGCTCTCCACCTTGATGAACATCACCGACGGTCTAGTCGTCTACCCAAAGGTCATCGAAAGAAGAATCAGAGCGGAGTTGCCTTTCATGGCCACCGAAAACATCATCATGGCCATGGTCGAAAAGGGTGGTTCCAGACAAGACTGCCACGAAGAAATCAGAGTCTTGTCCCACCAGGCCTCCGCTGTGGTCAAGCAGGAGGGTGGCGACAACGACTTGATCGAGAGAATCAAGAACACCGAATACTTCAAGCCAATCTGGAGCGAGTTGGACTCTCTCCTAAACCCATCCACTTTCATTGGTAGAGCGCCTGAACAAACCGAGAAGTTTGTCAAGGTCACCGTTGCCAAGGCACTCTCTGGTTACGAGTCTTTGATCAACGAAGAAAAGGTGCAATTGAGTGTCTGAGAACACCACACTACTAGTTATATATACACATATGTGTTTATTTATAGGTCAACATGCTTTTTTATTGATAGCCTTCACTCTCCCATGCGTGTGCCCACGGCTGCCATCGCAATAATAATTCACCATTACAAGTAACCACTGAAAAATAAAACGGTTTCCACCTATTCTTCACCTTAGCCTGGCTTTATACTTCTCTTGTCCACACGCAACCCCATTGCATCGCTGCTGCCCACGCATTTACCACTTTGGCACCATTATTACTTATTTTCCGAGTGGCCAACCTCGATGATTCCACAGGTGGAGCTGCCAACAATAATACTATGCCACAACCACCTCCAGCCAATCATTGTGTCACCACGAATCACGGCTAAGCAGATGACTCAAAGAGTGGAAATGATTTCACTACTGCAAAGTGACATAATAGCGGATTTTGTTACTCCGGCCAGCGAAAACGGACACTGGACCCGTTCGATGACTCCAACGAGATTTTCCATCTCTTGTGCAATTATGATGTGATGTGGGAGAAATGGTGAGGTTCGAGGGCCGAGGGGGTTAAGAACGGGGGCCAAAAGCGGTCTCTGGAAGGCGTGGTGAAGCGTCTGCGACACCTGGTAATTTTACTAGCATAACGACACCACTGGAGCGCCACTGGCTGGCTTGCCAGGTGCCATTGGCGCTGTTCGGACCTTGCTATTGCTGTTAGCTGGCAAGTGGGTAAGGCGTGACTTGAATATTTTTCGCACTCACTGCGAACTTAAAAGAGCTCACGTTCGCAACAGACAAGGGCAAAAATTGGCATCGGGCCTAATTAACTCTTTTATTAAATAAAAGTATACACATAAATGTCCACAGTTGAAGACCATTCTACTCTTCACAGGTTGCGTAAGGAATCTGAGATCCTCTCGAACGCCAACAAGATCTTGGTGGCGAACAGAGGAGAGATTCCAGTCAGAATTTTCAGATCGGCACATGAGTTGTCGATGCACACAGTGGCCATCTACTCGCACGAGGACCGACTATCGATGCACAGGTTGAAGGCCGACGAGGCGTACCCAATTGGCCACAAGGGCCAGTTCTCACCGGTCCAGGCGTACTTGCAGATCGACGAAATCATCAAGATTGCTCAAGAGCACGACGTGTCCATGATCCACCCGGGTTACGGGTTCCTCTCAGAGAACTCAGAGTTCGCCAAGAAGGTTGAGGACGCTGGAATGATCTGGATTGGACCTCCTGCTGAGGTCATCGACTCCGTTGGAGACAAGGTGAGCGCCAGAAACTTGGCCAACAGGTGTAACGTGCCTGTCGTGCCAGGTTCCGACGGCCCAATTGACTCTCCAGACGACGCGCTGAAGTTCGTTGAAGAGCACGGTTTCCCAGTCATCATCAAGGCCGCCTTTGGTGGTGGTGGTAGAGGTATGAGAGTCGTCAGAGAAGGCGATGACATCATCGACGCCTTCCAGAGAGCGTCCAGTGAAGCCAAGGCCTCCTTTGGTAACGGTACCTGTTTCATCGAGAGGTTCCTCGACAAACCAAAGCACATTGAAGTCCAGTTGCTTGCAGATAACTACGGTAACACCATCCATCTCTTTGAAAGAGATTGTTCGGTGCAAAGAAGACACCAAAAGGTGGTGGAAATTGCTCCTGCCAAGACGCTACCACTGGAAGTTAGAGATTCCATCTTAAGGGATGCCGTTAAATTAGCACAAACTGCTAACTATAGAAACGCTGGTACCGCCGAATTCCTTGTTGATAACCAAAACAGACACTATTTCATCGAAATCAACCCTCGTATTCAAGTCGAGCATACCATCACAGAAGAAATCACCGGTGTTGACGTTGTCGCTGCTCAAATTCAAATTGCCGCCGGTGCGTCTCTTGAACAATTGGGTTTACTGCAAAGCAAAATCACCACTAGAGGTTTTGCGATCCAATGTAGAATCACAACTGAAGATCCTTCCAAAAATTTCCAACCTGACACGGGTAAAATTGAAGTTTACCGTTCCGCTGGTGGTAACGGTGTTCGTTTAGATGGTGGTAACGGTTTTGCTGGTGCAGTTATCTCTCCTCATTATGATTCAATGTTGGTCAAATGTTCCACGTCTGGTTCTAACTATGAAATTTCAAGAAGGAAAATGATTCGTGCCCTTGTTGAATTCAGAATCAGAGGTGTCAAAACTAATATTCCTTTCCTTTTAGCGCTGTTAACACATCCAACTTTCATCTCAGGTGACTGTTGGACCACTTTCATTGATGATACCCCATCCCTTTTTGAAATGGTTTCTTCGAAGAATAGAGCTCAAAAGCTTCTTCATTATTTAGGTGATCTTTGTGTTAACGGTTCGTCTATTGCTGGTCAAATTGGTGTACCAAGATTAAATAAGGATGCAGAGATTCCTGTTCTTCATGATCAACAAGGTCAAGTTATCGATGTTTCAAAGCCTGAATTGGAAGGTTGGAGACCTTTCCTTTTGAAATATGGTGCTGCTGCTTTTGCTAAAAAAGTTAGAGAAAATGATGGTTGTATGATCATGGATACCACTTGGAGAGATGCTCACCAATCACTTTTGGCCACTCGTCTTAGAACGATTGATATTCTCAATATTGCTCCAACTACTTCACATGCTTTGAAGAATGCGTTTGCCCTTGAATGTTGGGGTGGTGCTACTTTCGATGTCGCTATGAGATTCCTTCATGAAGACCCTTGGGACAGATTAAGACAAATGAGAAAGCTTGTTCCAAATATTCCATTCCAAATGCTCTTAAGAGGTGCCAATGGTGTTGCTTATTCTTCTTTACCTGATAACGCTATTGATCATTTTGTTAAGCAAGCCCTTGACAATGGTGTTGATATTTTCCGTGTTTTTGATGCACTTAATGATTTGGATCAATTGAAAGTTGGTGTCGATGCCGTTAAAAAAGCTGGTGGTGTTGTTGAAGCTACAATTTGTTATTCCGGTGATATGTTGATTCCAGGTAAGAAATATAATTTAGAGTACTACTTGGAAACTGTCGATAAGGTTGTTGCAATGGGTACTCATTTCTTAGGTATTAAGGATATGGCTGGTACATTGAAACCAAAGGCAGCTAAATTGCTTATTGGATCCATTAGAGCTAAATATCCAGATTTACCAATTCACGTTCATACACACGATTCTGCTGGAACTGGTATTTCAACTTATAATGCTTGTGCAATGGCTGGTGCCGATGTTGTTGACTGTGCTGTTAACTCTCTTTCTGGTTTAACTTCTCAACCTTCAATGTCTGCATTCATTGCTTCCTTAGATGGTACCCTCGATTTAGGTATTCCAGAATCAAGTGCTAGGGAATTAGATTCTTACTGGGCTGAAATGAGATTATTATACTCATGTTTCGGTGCTGATCTTAAGGGTCCAGATCCAGAAGTTTATCAACATGAAATTCCTGGTGGTCAATTAACTAACTTGATTTTCCAAGCTCAGCAAGTTGGTCTTGGTGAAAAGTGGGAAGAAACTAAAAAGGCTTACCATGACGCTAATATGTTATTAGGTGATGTGGTCAAAGTTACGCCAACTTCAAAGGTTGTTGGTGATTTGGCTCAATTCATGGTTTCAAACAAACTTGATGCTGAAGATGTCAATAGATTAGCAAGTGAATTAGATTTCCCAGATTCTGTTTTGGACTTCTTTGAGGGTCTCATGGGTACTCCATACGGTGGATTCCCAGAACCATTGAGATCTAACATCATCAAAGGTAAGAGAAGAAAGTTGAAGGGTAGACCAGGTTTAGAATTGGAACCATTTGATTTGGACGCTATCAAGCAAGACTTAACTGCCAGATTTGGTCCTGGTATTACCGAATGTGATGTTGCAAGTTACAATATGTATCCTAAGGTCTATGATCAATACCTTGAAAAGAAGGAAGAATTCGGTGACTTATCAGTTTTGCCAACTAGAGCATTTTTAGCTCCATTGAAAATCGACGAAGAAATTTCTGTTGATATCGAAAAGGGTAAGACCCTTATCATCAAGTTGCTTGCAATCGGTGATTTATCAACTGAAAGCGGTCGTAGAGAAATCTACTTTGAATTGAATGGTGAAATGCGTAAGGTCAGTGTTCAAGACAAGAAGGCTGGTATTCAAGCCCGTACTAAACCAAAGGCCGACGCTCATACTCCAACTGAAGTCGGTGCACCTATGGCTGGTGTTATCGTTGAAGTTAAGGTTAAGAAGGGTGTTGAAGTTATCAAGGGTGAGGCACTTGCAGTTTTAAGTGCCATGAAGATGGAAATGGTTATTAGTGCTCCAGTTGCCGGTAGAGTTGAAGATATTTTCGTTGGTGAAAACGAAAACATTGATATGGGTGACTTGATTGTCAGACTTAAGGAAACCGAAGAAGATTCTGCTAAATAAATTAGGCAAGGTATAAAAGTTACTTAGACTAAGAACGAAAAATAGACTTGTTTGGTGAGAACTTCGAGAGCATCAAACAAAGAAACTAACACGCTAGTGATGATATAATTAAAAATAGATTATTCTGAGTTAACATTTATATGTATAGATACGCTACATTATGTTTTTGAATTTTGCAATTAAGCCGCAATTCCACGACACGTCTAAAATTAAATTCAGGCACCCACAGCAATAATAATAAAAGAAGCTCAATTTGGAAGGTGAGATAAAAAATGAGTGAATAAATGTAGAGTAAAAGGCAATGTACCTGTTATTAATTGTTTTCAACTTAATAGTAGGGTAGCAGCGCTCTAGCACATCTAAAAATAAAAACTGGGCATACATGTTGGTCTAGGCATTTCTCTCTTTTTTTGAATTTATCAAACTTGCTGAAAGTAAATTCTATTATAGAAGATATCGACTGAAATGAAACATTTTAACTTGCTTTGTTTGACTTTCCTATTAAGTGCTGTTAGTGCAAATGTTAACCCGCAGGAAGTCGGGGTCGGTGCTGTTTTGGAAGAAGTTTCTGCCAAAAGCCAATTGATCAGTAACGAGGAAAATGATGAAGTTTACTTGTCAGGAAATGAAACGCCCTTCGAAGCATTTTATATGTCACTTTCAATGATCTTTGTGAGTGAAATTGGTGACAAGACTTTTCTCTTGGCAGCGTTAATGGCTATGCGTCATCCACGTATGGTAATTTTTTCAGCTTCTGGTTCAGCTTTGGTTTTGATGACATTTCTCAGTGGTATTCTTGGATACTTTTTACCAGCATTATTGTCACCAAAAGTGACCAAACTTGCAGCATCCGTTCTCTTCCTGTTCTTTGGTTTAAGTTTACTCAAAGAAGGATGGTTCATGAGTAAAGACCAAGGAATCGAAGATGAAATGCAAGAAGTGAAGGAAGAGGTAGCAGCACATGAGATCAAAGAAAAAGCAGGTGACTTGGAGGAAGGTACCAAGAAAGAGGGTAACTCAGTCATGACTTTAGCCAACTATATTCTAACCCCTGTTTGGATCCAAACATTTGTTATGACCTTTTTAGGAGAATGGGGTGACAGATCTCAGATTGCAACCATTGCGATGGCAGCAGGATCTGATTACTCAATGGTTGTGTTTGGCGGATCAATTGGTCATTTATTCTGCTCCTTCGTTGCCGTTTCGGGTGGACAAATGTTAGCCAGTAAGATCTCTATGAAAACGGTTATCTTGGTAGGCTCAGTTGCATTTTTGAGCTTTTCTGGTTTATACTTTCATTCCTTTTTGTATGATTATTGAAAGCAGGTGCTATCTTTCTTCTTTTTTTATATAATCCACAAACCATAGCCTAGTGATACACTCTATTTATTTCTCTAGCTGTGCTTTTAAAAACGCAATTCTATTTTTTGTCTCTTCGATATCTTGGTCCAAGGTATCGATAATGGGACGCTTATTGTTTGGATTGGTTTCAAAAAGCTCCAGATTTGATTTGACTCCCTTTTGAATACTCGAGTAGATGTGCAGTGTTTCCTTTGAGTTTTTCGCATTCCTTCCCAGCTGATTCAACAATTCACTTGTCTTCTTTAATGAAAGGTGGACTCCATTGAGTTGACCGTTGATCTCCTTCAAATTTTCCAGTTCCTTTTCCATTTTGTATTAGAGAGTAAATAAAAATGCCGTGTGTTCCAAAGCAAAGTGAAAGTGAGCAAAGGAGGGTACAAATTGTTATAAAACAAAAGTTGATTTGCAAAACAGAGAGACTGACAAAAAAAACATCTTTTCTAATCAGGTTCCTGCTCTTTTGATGATCAAATGAACGCTAGATTAGATGAACAGTACATTGAAAGAGGGCTACAAGTTCACTAGAGTACCTAAACTGCCGGTGATTACGAATCAGCGTATTTATAAGCGTGTCTTCCAGACAAAGGCCCTAATAAGCTCGCTAAACACCAACCAGCATCGATCTAATGAAACCTTGGAGTTCTTAGGCGACTCTGTGCTTGGCTTTTTGATCTCTGACATGTTAATGGAGAGATTTTCCTTTTTGAAGGAGGGAGACCTCTCAGCGATGAAAAGCAAGATGACAAACAACAACATTTTAAGTGAAATTGCCACTGCTTACAAGTTCAACACCAGACCTGAATTTAAAAAGGTTTCCAATGGTGTTATATCGGAAGTTAAGTTGCTCTCAAATACCTTTGAGGCTTATGTAGGTGGCTTGTATTTGGATGTAGGTCTTCAGGGGCTACCGATCATCAAGTCTTGGTTACAAGCTCTTTACAAGGACTTTTTAAAGAACCAGTTGCATCTTTATGGAATGAATTCGTTTAAAGCAAACACGTTGTCAGAATACTTGGTTGTGGATACAGATGCTTCAAATCCATTGAGTAGCTACTATCCTGCTATTGGGCCAAATGTGACGCATTGTGGCCTTGACATAAAAGCCGATTTTGAGTCTTCAACGCTCTTTCACCATATGACTCAGCTGGGATCCTTTGAATTTAGTTACGACAGGATTTCAATACTTCCACCACAACTATCCAAAGGTATTGAGAAGAACGGAACACCGTTGAAGGCCTCACTCCTCAAAATCAACGGTTTAGTGTGTTCTACTGGAGTAGGTTTTGGGTTTCAAGAATCTTCATGCAGGGCCAATATGGCGATACTGAAAACCGCGTTTAATATCAAAAGTTCAAAGAAACCGAGCACTCAATTGTCGGATGTAGATTCATTGGTGAGCATTCATCTGTTGCCACATTTACCCAAGTTAACCGCTTGAAGATGTTGTTTGACTACGTCATGAGCACTTTTGAAGACCTTTTAGGAATATCTAAAAAAATTTTTCAACTTTTCCTTACAATGTAAGCTAACAAGATCAACTGCTGACTTGAACATGAGTGAGGAGGAGTACATTGTTTCCCATAGAGACGGCGACGAAGAGGAGAATTTTGAAGCACAAAAACAGCCAGATTTTAGATTCCTGGTTATAACGACGACGGCATCAGACGAAAATGACACTAACGAAGAAGCAGAGGAGGGTATTCAGGTGACCACAGAGAATATCGAAGAGTTTCTGCTCTCAACCTTGACCTCTATCGAAGCCATCAACGACCTCTTTGATGCGTTTGACTCTAAGATTGCATATCCTAATGAAGGACACATAAAATACGAAGTAGGAAGCGATGGATTGTGTGTTGTGATTGTCGATAACGAGGCATTAAAAACGGAAGTTGTCGAATTTGTTTTGTCTTATGGTGCCACCACCAACAACACATTGAGGGACAATGATGACAAAGATGATGAGAACGACGAAGATGAAAGTGAAAGAAGTACCAAGAAACGCAAGTGAATTCAGTAAATTGCATTGCCTAACCTCATCATTGTCTCATGAACTTTCTCTATAAAAACAGCTTGTCTTTTGTATTAGAAGCGTTTCCTTAAACCCATTTTCAGCTCTATTCTTTTTATCGATATAATATATTACTGATTAAGTAACTTTTTTGATGAAAAAAAATAACAAATTTAAACTTTAAACTTCTTTTTAGTAGAAGAATCTTAGATGACTACCAACAGGCGGGCTGCAACGCCTGCGGACTTTAAAGAAAAGCCAGCAATGCTATCGTTCGATGTTGAGGAGCCCGCTCATTTACAGAAAGAAGATAGAGGGCCTTCAAATTCGTTACCTAAGTCCGATCATCCTAGGTTCATTCTTCTTGTCATTCTTTATTTAATCCAGGGTATTCCTATAGGGTTAGCATTTGGTTCAGTTCCTTTTTTGTTGAAGTCAAATGAGTTATCGTATTCACAAGTTGGTTTATTTTCACTTGCGACCTATCCATATTCTTTCAAGATCCTGTGGTCTCCAATCGTCGATTCCATATACTCGAAGGCCATTGGTAAACGTAGATCCTGGATCTTACCGATTCAATGTATTTCAGGATTTGCATTGATTTATCTTGGTGGTAAAATCGATTTTTGGATGCAAGACGACGAATCCATTTTGAGTAATTTGACACATTTATCAGTGTGCTTTTTTATTCTGATTCTGCTCTGTGCAACACAGGATATAGCAGTTGATGGATGGGCACTAACTATTCTTTCGAAAAATGCTTTGAGTTTTGCTTCTACCGCCCAGACAGTCGGTTTAAACACTGGTTATTTTCTTTCATTCACAGTTTTCCTAGCTTTCAATTCTGCAGATTTTGCCAATAAATACATCAGAACCATACCATCAGAAGAGAGTCTTATCTCTATTGGGCAATATATGGCACTGAGTGGGTATTTTTACTTGCTTGTAACACTTCTTGTTGGAATTTTTGTGCCTGAGAACCCACCACATTTGGCGCATGAACACTTAGACGACGAAGACCACAATGACACCATTGCCACTGTTTACAAGAAGATGATATCAGTTATAAAGCTACCTGCGATCAAGACTTTTATTGTGCTTCATCTTGTTTGCAAAATTGCATTCCAGGTGAATGAAGGTGCTACCAATTTGAAATTACTTGACAAGGGGCTTAAAAGAGAAGATTTGGCAATCACTGTGTTGATTGATTTTCCTTTTGAGATTGTTTTCGGATACTACGCAGCCAAATGGTCAAACAGCGAAGAGCCACTGAAACCATGGCTATATGGTTACATTGGACGTATATGCGCAGCAGTATTGGGCCAAATCCTAGTCTATTCCTTTCCAGCGTCAGGAGAAATTGGCGTTTTCTATTTTGCATTCGTTATTTTGCAGCATTTATTGACCTCTTTCATGGCCACTGTTCAGTTCGTGTCTATCACTTCCTTTCACACCAAAATTGCAGACCCTAACATTGGTGGTACCTACATGACATTGTTGAACACACTGTCCAATTTTGGTGGTAACTGGCCTAAGCTAGTGGCATTCTGGTTGATCGACAAGTTTTCAGATGCCATATGCATCCCGTCTACTAATGAAACATTATCAAATTCTCAAATGATATCCGCCGCACGTGATCCGTTGAATCCTTTTAAGCCGCAACCGTTTTACCACTGCTACTCCCATGACTTGAAGCAAGCATGTCTAAATGAAGGCGGACACTGTGTTCTTGTAAACGATGGTTATTATGTCACAAACTTACTTTGTATTATCATTGGGGTGCTTTTGTATCACTTTTGGATTGCAAAGACAGCACACTACATTCAGTCCCTACGTGGCTCTGCTTGGCGTGTTATGAAAAAACCTCAGTTACCATTCTAGTTGATTTCTTTACTTGATTTCAACAGATCTTTCTATCTATGGTTTACAAATGCTGAGCACTTTTGATTATGTAATATTAGCGGATAACGTGGTAACATTATCCGAACATTATAGCCATTTAAAAAATTTCCGATTTGATAAAAATTCAAGTGACTATTATATATAAATAGGGGAGAACCACAGTGAATGACTAAGGTTTATTCCAAAAGTTTTCATATTAAGATCAAACAGAGAGCGTTGAAGTTGAAGTGAAACATGACGTTAGATCGAACTAGTTTAAACAGTGTGGAGTCACAGGCGTTCAGTGATTCCAGTGAAGCTGATAACATTGTTACGGACATCAACCATGGCTTTAATAGTGCCAGTACCAAGAACGACAATAAGAGCAACAACAGAAGACCGTCTGCAACGAGCCGGACGCAGGTGGTTATGGGAACGAGTGCTCGGAGAACTTCGAGGTCTGCAGTGGCTGATAATGATTGTGCGTCAACTTTGAGTGATTTGAGCTCGGTTGACTCTGCAATTGGCTATGGTGGTGGGAACAAAGGACAGCGCAACTCTTTTAGTTTGCAAAAGGAAAGGACCAACGAAAGCAGGTTGGAGAAGAAGTTGACACACTCCAATACGTTGCTATCAAAAATTACTAAAACCGCTTTCGATAATAGCAAAGTTGTGCCTCCGTCCAAGCGGAGAGGAATTTTAGGCTCATGGTCTCTTATTCCTGAACACGAGGACTCCAGGGATATGCCATCCAACTTTAGACACGCAATTGTATTCATTGTGGCATTTTGTGGAATGATTGGACCTATGGGTACATCAATCTTATATCCTGCTGAAGATAATGTTATTAGGGATTTGGATACCACCGTTACTATTTTGAACGTTGCAATTGGTGTTTATCTTATCACTCTTGGTGTTGTTCCATTGTGGTGGTCTAATTTTAGTGAAATGCATGGCAGAAGATCCATTTATGTGATATCCTTTGCCTTGTACATTTGCTTCACCATCGGTTGTGCATTGTCGACTTCGATCCATATGCTCATAGGCTTTAGAGTGTTGAGTGGTGGTTGCGCTGCCTCCGTGCAATCTGTGGGTGCAGGTACAATTGGAGATTTATATCCAATGACAAAAAGAGGTGCTGCAATGGGCTTATTTTACCTAGGGCCCTTATGTGGGCCATTACTATCACCAATAATTGGTGGTGCGATTACCTCGAATAAGTCATTTGGCTGGAGAGCCACACAGTGGTTTTTAGTTATTCTCAGTGGATGCTGCCTGCTGTTGATCGTTTTTTTTCTACCAGAGACTTTAAGGTTGCAAGAAAATAGGGACGCTATCAGACAGATCCTAAGAGACCGTAGGAAGCAAAAGAGCACCAAAAATGCCACAAAAGATGATATTGAAAATCAAAGCACTAATTTAGATGTTAAAATTGAAGAAAAGTCAAACGGGGAAATTGATAGTTCCACTGATACCTTAAAGGATGAGTTAGCGGGTCAAACTTCTCCAGATTCACATCACGAATTTGAGCCAGAAGATCTCAATCATCAGGAAAGTGAAAATGAAGACGAAGAACTTGAAACGATGACTAGAATGCTAACAAGAATGAGTACAAATCGCTCTATCTGTGAAGAAGAAGAAGCTCCAGTGATGGGAGATCTAGTGCATTTATCAAAAGTGCCAACAAAACAGAATGAGAAACTTTTGAAAAGAAGATTAACAAACGCAGAAGATCCCGAATTTATCAAGAAGAAAATGGAGAAGAACTTACTAACGTTGGAAACTTTGAAAAAGGGTGGCGTATGGGCACAGCTGAAATACATCTGCAAAGTATACCTTTATGGACCTTTAAAAGCCTTTGTATTTTTAAGGTATCCACCTGTTTTATTATCAATAGCATATTCAGCTCCATGCTTTGCTGCATTATACGTTTGTAACATGACGTTAACGTATGAATATTCAAGACCACCTTATAACTTTGGACCAATGCTTGTTGGTTTGGTATATATTCCAAACTCTGTCACTTATTTTATTGCATCAATCTGGGGTGGTAAGTTCAATGACTATTTGTTGAAAAAGAAGATTGCTAAATATGGGGTTGTAGCACCTGAAGCTAGATTTGGTATTAATGTTTATGTTGCGGCTGCTCTTCTACCATGCGCACTTTTGATTACAGGTTGGTGCTTGAATTATAGCGAACACTGGGTTACTCCATTGATTGGGACTGCATTATTTGGATTTGCTCAAATGATTGTTATTGGTGTTACTATTACTTATTTAGCGGACTGCCTCCCTGGTAAAGGTGCCACGGGTATTGCATTGAATAACTTTATTAGAATGCTAATGGCAGCTGGTGTTTCGTTCTGTACCGAGCCTTTAATTAAAGCTATCGGTGTAGGTGTTTTATTTAGTATTTGTGCCGGTATTTGCGCTGTTTTAAGCTTTTTGATTGTTTTAATCATAAGAAATGGTGATCGATGGAGAGAAGAATATGATTTGGAACACTTATATGATCTTTTCGAATCTTGAATGCAATCTACATAAACTATTACAATATATCCTGTATACCTTGTTATAAACTAAAAACATTTAATTTTTAAGTCCAAGGACATTTAGACGCATGATTTATGGTATTTATATCAAAGGGAACTTTACATACGATGTTTAAAAATTCATATAACTGAATAATTGTGTGCTAGTGTTCATATGCCCAGTGTGACTTCAACTGTTATCTTTTTTTGGTGGTGGTGGTGGTGGTGGCACATGTGATCCACTTTGACGTGAAGAATTAGAATCCACACCCTTGTTGACTTCACTTTGCTCCTTCATATAAGCATCAATCGCTGTGTTTTGCACAGCAGTGGGTCTGTGTTTACGAGTTCTAGAACCAGAGTTGACAACTTTTGTTAAATCTTGTAAGGAGTCCATTGGCGCTTCTTCTTGGGTTTCCGTTTGGAATGAAGGAGTGGCAATCTCTTTCTTCATTTCCAAATATTGAGGTGGTTGTTCTAGCACGACTTCATTTGTGACATCAGTCCCCTCAGAATCGATTCTAAACTTTTCCGGTATTCTATGTAACAAACCGTATCCTATGTCGCAGCCTAGCAATCCTCTTCCACCCCAATCTTCACGGATGATAACACGAACAGGTCTCACACAATCCGCTTCGTAGTTGTATACATACAAGACTAGCTCCACTGGCTGGTGGTTGTTCTTGATATACTGACTTTGGATAACCTTTGAAAGCAATTCTTCGCCACCTGTTGCGAGAAGACCATGCTCACATTGCAAGATATACTCATCCGGCATAATACCAGAAACGTAGGCAGGCGATTTTGGCTGAACCCTTAACACATGCCACACATATTGCGCAGTTTTCAAAGGAGTGAGCTGGACTGATAAACCAAGTCCTGCATGCTGATGGTACTGAGTGGCCTTGACTGTGACCGTCCTTTCAACGTTACCCTTTGCTGAAAAGACTTGCAAGCTGATGTCGTTATTTGAGTTGGCCTCGTAATTCATGTAATTGGTCCAGTTATTGGTATTAACAGTTCCTGTTTGCATATTGATCTCTAGATACTGACTGATTTCAACACCATTGCATGCAATAATGTAATCAAAGAAGCTCTCGAGATCCAAAAAGGAGTCGTCCTTGACACTCAAAACACGTAATCCTAACCTAGATTCTTCACCTTCTGTAACACTGTTCAAACTGTCAACAAACTTCTTGGCAAATCCAAACATCTTTGATTCTATTATTACCTAACAAACAGTGTCAACTGTGGTGATGTTTTTTTTTTTGTCTTAGATCACTTCCAACCTTTTTATCAAAAACTAAATTAGTTGTTGAAAAGCAGGCAGCATTGACTCCTCTATGTTTTTTACTATATGAAATGGTTTCATGGACATTTAGTTATGTGGTCAAGGGGAGCTTGATTCAATGGGATTCAGGCTCTAGTAAATGCAACTCACCAAACGTATATATGATTTTGTGATAAAAGCGCTCAAATTTGCCTACATAATTGATCAATCGTTTTTGCTACAAGAAGAGTATTGATAATAGTGATGCTATTACTAAGGTAAGCTGAATATGCTGTCTTTTGTCACGTTGTTTGATGAGCTGTATGCTTACGTAACTATTGCTCCATCTCAAATTTCTTCAACTCTGTGCAAAAAAAAGTTTTTGCTATAAATTGGCACTATCAGCTCTAGATATAGGTGTTGAATGCTAATAAGACGAACTCTTATGACAAAAATACTGAAAGTCGATCCAGCCTCCATTTTTTTTGATTCAACGGGAGCTCTTTTCATTTCGGACAAGCAAACTAAAGCTGCATTAGATGACGCGTCCAATCTTCTACATGCATCGCAGGTTGTTGCTTTTCCAACAGAAACCGTTTATGGGTTGGGTGCCTCTGCTTTGTCATCCGACGCAGTAAGACGCATTTATGAAGCAAAAAATAGGCCTTCTGATAATCCATTGATCACACACGTTTCCTCTGTTGACATGATCAGATCAGTTCTAAAATCCGATATACCTGAGGTCTATAATGCTTTGATTGAAAAATTCTGGCCAGGGCCACTGACTATCATATTACCAAGGAAATCTGATTGTCCTTTATCCGAGCTAGTTACTGCTGAACAAGATACATTTGCCATTAGATTACCAGAAAATCCAGTGGCTAGAGCATTGATCCAGGTGTCCAACCTGCCACTAGCCGCACCATCAGCAAATGCATCCACAAAACCGTCTCCTACGCTAGCTAGTCATGTCTATTTTGATTTGAATGGTAAGATTCCTCTCATTTTAGATGGTGGAGCTTGTACTGTGGGGTTGGAAAGTACCGTTGTGGATGGTACCGTTGATCCACCGATGTTGTTGAGGCCTGGTGGTATATCACTTGAAAATATCAGGCAAATTGGTGGGCCTTGGTCGAATATCATATTAGGTAAAAAGACAGCTGGAAAATATGAAAAGGTGAGAACTCCAGGTATGAAATACAAGCATTATTCTCCATTAGCTAACGTTATCGTGTTTGAAAACTCAGATAATGGTTCAAAAGTTCTAACTAATTACATTAAATCTCATCCAGATGATAAAATAGCATTATTGAAAACGAAATATTGGGAAACGTCTGGTTTCAACTCAAATGAAAGTATTATCACTATAGACCTTGGTACAGAAGGATTCGAAATCCAGAGAAACCTGTTTGCTGCCCTCCGAGATGCTGATGACTTAAAAGTGAAAACTGTTCTTGTGGAAGGAATTGGAGAAGAAATGGAAGGTTTGGCTATTATGAATAGGTTGACCAAAGCAGCTTCAGAAGTCGTCAACTGTCAAAATGGTGAGGGGTTGTAAGTGTCGGTGTTGAAGATCTACAAAAGCAGGCTCTCATTTCTAATTGTGCATAAATAATTTGATTCAGTCAAATCGGTTTAAAAAGAAACTATGTTTTTAATATATATACATTTATATATTTCATTGAAAAATCTTAAGAACAAATTGATCTACAATTCATCATGAATTTCTTCTTCTGGGGCAGGGGTAGCTTCTTCAACTGGTTCAGCAGCAGCTTCTTCTTCTTGTGCTTCAGTGGTTTCTTCGAGTGCGAAACCGTCAACATTGTTGGAACCCTTTTCCTTGATGAATTCAACAAAAGATTCAAGATCTCTCTTACCGCCTTCATAGTAAACTGGTTCACTACCATCAGCTGGGAACAAGACAATGGTTGGGTAGCCTTCAATTTCAACACCATCGATGTCGTTAACAGTGTGATCCAAATCAGCAATAAGAACGTCATCAGTAGAAGAGTATAATTCAGCTAATTCTTCAAAAGTTGGAGCCAGCTTCTTACAGTGACCACACCATGGAGCATAGTACTTGACAAGGACGTCCTTCTTGGAGTGGATGATGTCTTCGTGTTCCTTACCAACTAACTTGTAGACTGCGTTTTCTTGAACTTCAGGAATTGGTTCGGACTTAACGATTGGTTCAATTTCACCAGCCTTGAACTGTTGGACGAATTGAGTGATAGCGTTGTTGTCTAATGGACTCTCTTGGGAGACACCGTATTTCTTATTAGCAGCGAGATCGTGAATGACAAACAATGGGAATTCTTCCTTCATGTTTAAGTTAGCGGCGTGTTGACCGAATTGGGTGGCATCAAGACCAACGAAGTTGATTTCACCTCTGTTAGCCTTAGCCAACTTGGTAACGATTGGAGCAGCAGCTTCCTTTTCTTCAGGACTGTTGTAAAAGTAGTAAGCTAAAGGAATGTCAGCACTCATATAAGCTTGATAAGTGGCACCGTTGATTTCACCAAAGAGAGGCTTTGATTCGATGTCAATGAATTCAACAAGGTGAGTTTCGTCCAACTCTTCACCAGAGTAGACAGAAGCGTCTTCAATAGATTCACCACCTCTGAAGATCACGTAAGATGGCTTGGTGGCGGATTTGGAGTATTGGTCGACGAATTTGTCTGCAGAGGTTGAGATGAAAGTGAATTCGTTTCTGAGTCTGTTAGCCAATTCGTAGAAGGTGGCATTGGAAGGAGCAGAATCCACGCCTTCAGGCAAGACCTGCAAGATGATCACATCAGTGTTTTCGTTGATGCTGTCATCAAGATCAGAGGCATCCTCAACAACTTGGACAGCTGGCAAAGTCAACTTGACCATGTAGGAGGAGATTGAAGCGGCGTCTCTTCCACCTGGGTAGTCATTGGCAACCTCAAGTTCAGATTGGAACACCTTCAAGGTTGGGTAACCTCTGATACCAAACTTTTGACAAAGAGCTTGCTCTTCTGTACAGTCAATTTGCGCCAATTTGATGTTGTCGTGCTTGGCTGCAAGTGAGTCAGCAGCGCTGGCAAACTCTGGACCAAGTCTCTTACAGTGGCCACACCATGGAGCAAAGAATTCTGCTAACACGTATGGGTTTTCAGCAATGAAGCTTTCAAAGGTTTCTTCAGTAAGCTTGACAACTGCTGAATCTTCTGGTGCAATAGCGTCTTCTGCAGCAACAAAGGCGGTTTGTGCAGCAGCTAAAAGTGCAAGAATGGCTCTATTCGTAAACTTCATCGTGTTCGTTGATAAAGAAGAACTAGTTCTAATAACGTGTCGTGGCAACTTTTACCTGAATTTCACACGAAGGTTGAAAAGTCGATTTTGCCACCACAAGATTACGTAAGCAAATTACGTAAGCAAATTACGTAATTTGCTTACGTAATGTTTGCGCCACGTATGCGCCACGTGTGTTACGTAATCGATTTTTGCATTCACTTCGTCTTAAAATTTGAAGCTTGATCAGTGTATGAATACAATTAGATAGCACAATAAATCAGGTTCTATCTTCAGCAGGACACTTACAACTATTTCAATGGATTGGCAATTAAAGGTGTTGATGGCATTGGCAATGCCGGAGGAAAAGTTCGGCCTTGATGACGTTCCAGAGAAGTATAAACTATACATCAATGTAGCAGAATCATTGAGCGATGCGCTAGAGTACAAAGACGAAGAGGAATTGAGTTATGAGGAGATCTACCAGTCACTGGAGCAGCTCTCAAAGGATGTGAGCAGGCAGCTGATCATGGACACAATCAACGGCCACTTGTTTTTGGAAAAATTGATCATCTTTAACAAACCGCTAGCAGCGTTGTTGTACTTGAGACAGGTTAAAAACGCTCTTTTGAAACAGATGCTTGCTCCCCTTGTGCACATAACAGATTTCAGTAAGTACCGGTTTACCAACAGCTGGAATTGGGGCAGGGACACGTTGAACTCAACACAGTCACGGCTGCTTCTGAAAGAGAACTTACTGAAGCTCTTGCCACCTGACGTTTACGTTGCCACCGACAGACTTCGGGTGCTCATCAGTGACGGAATCAAGTACCAGAACATTGAGGTGCCCTCTTTGGATTCTGAAACTAGCCTTTTGCATGGCAACGTTTCCCAACCTAAGCTACCCACCAACTTAAAATATACCCTAAACCAGCATAGCGACGAGGTGTGGTTCATCAAGTACTCACCGAACGGATCCTTTTTGGCAACTGCATCCAAGGACAGCAAGATCATCATCAACGATGCCACAAAAAATTATGAAATTCTTCAAACACTCCAGGATCACACCTCCTCCGTCACGTATCTTGCGTGGTCCTACGATTCCAAAATTTTGTTGTCGTTGTCCTTTGACCAAACGGTTTGTCTTTGGGATGTAGAAAAGGGGACTCTGTTCAATAAAATTGATAAATGCACTCTCTTCGATGTTCCAGTGAGATTCACCTGCGCTCAGTTTATTAGCAGTGACCCAAGCGATTCAGGGAACTATAAGTTTGTTTTAGCCTCTTCTGATGGCAAGTTAGTCATTGTAAAAGCAAACACCTCTTCTTTCAACATTATCAATCAATATAAGCCAAGTGATACCATTCCTCCCCAAATTCATGACATGGCTATCTCAAATGGGTACATATGGACAATTCAACCGAACAACACCGACTTGCTATGTTATTCCATGCCAGACTTGATTTTGGCTTCTGTCACACCGCTTCCAGCAACACCAACTTCGGTTATCTCGTTACCCAATTCGAACTATCTCTTACTAAATTTCAAGTCACATTCTGTTATCCTAATGAACGTGGGTTTAGAAACCATTGATTCCCCATACCCTGAAACTTTGTTTCGTTTACCGCCTTCTGCAAGCACCCCATTTATTGTCAGAGGCTGCATTGGTTACAGTCCCAATAATAATACTAAGCCAGCTCTTATTTTAAGTGGTTCTAAAACTGGAGAAATTTGGATTTGGGGTGTCAATGGTAATATTATAACAGTTGTCAAGGGTCATGAAAAGTTGGTGAACTGTCTAACGTGGAGGGCCAACTCAATCGAGTGGGCTAGTGCTAGTGATGACCACACTATCTGTGTTTGGAGTCAACTGAGTAAATAGAAGACACGTCTTACTCCAGTTATTGCAGCGTTCTTTCAAGCTAACATCTCTTTACAGAAATTTAGGTGCAGAAATAATTAGCTTCTGGTAAGTGTTTAAGATAGTTTCATTAAGTTGGATGAAAACATAGTTTAAGCTTTTACTCAAAGAATATCCTTTGTCGTTTTTTCTATCCAACTCGTATTTTACTATCAGACAGAAACATGGATATTTGAGTGGGTGTTTACAGAAAAGCATTATGTAACAATTTTAGGTACAAACATATTTTTCTTTACACTATATAAATGTGAACTATTAAGACAAGTAACCGTTTTCTCCCTAGAAGTTCCATAAATCATCCTTCCATCCAACTTTGGTAACAAACATGAATACCAATACACATTATTTATAATTTCAGCTCTATATATCATAGTTTCTCGCTTGTAACATCCACCTTAGTGTTGTTGGGTAATAACCACCAAACTAGTAATAAAACTAAATAAGAAGCAATTAAGCCGCTCAGTTTCTCAGGGATGCTGTGATATTTTATTCCTGTCATGAACAACATGACGATGCTCAGTGAGACAACAGATACCAAAACTAATGAGGGGCTTTTGAGAAGTGATTTTGACCTTTTAAACTCCCTATATTCCCGTACCAGTTCTTCGTTGGTATACAAGGACATCAGCTCAGTGAGTAGTAAACAGATACTCAGTGACATCAAAAACACGTGTCCTGATGGATCATGACCTCCACTCCAAACTCCTTTCAATTGACGACACGTCATCGATGAGACTTGTTGTGAGATATGATGATCTTTGCTGGAAATCTTATCAAATAATGATGTGATTGACTTAGGCAAATCCCTAGTCTTTTCAACTTGGCATTCACCTCCAGTCCAAATAAAAATTCTGTCCATCAACGGCATGCCATTCAACCATTGAGTGAACACGATCCAACACAATGTAGCCACCGCAAATCGTAATATTGATTTGACAGGTATTTTGCGCTGTTTATATACAAGAGCAACATATCCAACTGTTGTCCAAAACCATCCTTTTTTAACAAAGAATGTGTTTATCAAGTTTCCTCTTGAAGTATAGTAATTGTGGATCAGTTCATCGGGAGACCACCATGAAGCGATCTGTGCAAGAAAAAGCACAATGGGAGCAATTATAAGTACTAGCTTCTGTTCCCATGATAGTATGAAACCCATCCTATCTCAGTTGTGTTTAATTATCGAGTTTTCTTGTTATCCACTATATAAAAAAGATGTATATTAAAGTCCCTAAATATTTTTTTATGTCTATCAGAGAGATACAGATCAAACTAACTAAGGGATTTTGATTCATACTCCATGGTTACTACAAATTGGGACATCGCGGCATGGGCAATGGTTGCTGTTGGTGCAGAACCATTCTTAGTGTCTGCCATGGGTACTTATATGCCACTTCTCCTAGAGCAATTAGCTAGAAACAATGGTGTTTCACCAATCGACCACTTAACTCCCTGTACTGCAAGACTAGCAGACCCGGTTCCACCACCTCCTCCTCCAAGTTCTATATTCGCAAATTCTTCTTTCAATGCATGTGTTTTGCCAGTTTTAGGTGGCAAGCTTTACATTGATACCTCGTCTTATGCACTTTACACCTTCTCATTTGCAGTACTTCTCCAAACCTTTTGTGTGATGACGGTATCTGGTATTGCGGATAACAGCAACAAAAAAAGGCAATTGCTGATTTTGTTTGGACTACTTGGAGGTGTTTCTGGCTGCTCGTTCGTGTTTATTGGGTCAAGAAATTACTATCTTGCAAGTCTATTGTCAATTATAGGAAACTGTTCTTTTGGTGTTGTGAACGTTTTGATCAACTCGTACCTAATTTCGTTAATCGAAAACTATCAGAGACTTCCTGAAGAAACACCGTTACTTTACACTGAAGGTGCAGAAGAAGACGATTCAGGGGAGGAAGAAGAGCATCAGCTTGGCAAAATAGGTGCCAAGATTAGTGGTATTGGGACCTCATCTGGATATACAGCTGCGCTCGTTATTCAAATACTATCTTTGTTTGAACTAATGATGTTGAAGAAAATAAATGATAGTATGGTGTGGTGCACCAAAATTGTCATTGCTTGTGTTGGGTTATGGTGGGTTCTTTGGCAAATGCCCATATATAAATATTTGAGAAACATGGAAACCATCAACAATGAATCAAACCAGCAAATGAGCTACGGCAGCATGATACTTAAGGGCTATCATGAAATTTATCACGCTATTACAAGTATTAAGGATCTTAAGCATGTTTACTTCTTTTTATTGGGTTGGTTTGTTTTGGCAGACTCTATATCTACTATCAATTCAACTGCAATGTTATTTGCTAAGACCTCGTTGAATATGTCGATGGTGTCAATTGGAATTATGGGAGTTCTAGTTATGATTTCAGCTATTGCAGGTTCAATTCTAATCCCACAAATAGTTGTCGCTAAAGGCAAATGGGACCTTCAGCATGTTTTAGTGGGCATAATTGTTTGGTCACTGGCAGTACCGCTATATGGTTTATTCTTTTTAAGTAAACCATGGGAGCTTTACATTCTGGGGATTTGGTATGGTATCGGTTTGGGCGGGTTGTCAACAGTATCAAGAAGTATTTACTCATTTATCATACCAAAAGGAAAAGAGAATGTATTTTTTGCAATCTTTTCTCTTACAGACAAGAGTTCATCTATAATTGGACCTTTTGTAGTGGGTCTCGTTATCAATGTTTTACACGATATTAGAACGGCATTTTGGATTTTATCTGGTTTGCTAATACTCAGTATACCCATCATCGGTTTCAAATTCAATTTTCATGAAGCTAGACTTAGAGCTCAAAAATTTGTTTGATTAGAGCAATTTATCAGGATACCAATTTTAGAGATTTGATATAATTACATTTTACGATTAAGACGACCAAATTATGCAAGATATTTAAGAGATATAAAAAATTATATATTTGTCAATTATAAAGGAAAAATTCACAAATATGGAGAAATGGACAGGGTTTTACAAAAGTTAGTTCTTTGAATGTCTGTTGGAGCATCGTTGGAATTCATTGTGAGGAGCGGCGCACTAGCAAACACATTTATTAATGGCTTAATTAGGCTAAGAAGCAGTAACCACAATGTACGCCAAAGTTAGAAATGCTTAATAACTACTATGTGTGTCAGATTTTGGTCAACTACTAGGAAGCAAAATATCGAAGCTTTAGGTACGGTTATAATGTTTAGCTGCTTTGAATAGCTGAACAATCACTTGCTGCTTTTTCTATGTTACCTCTTCAATTAATAACAGATGTTCTTGACATTATTTTTTAACAATAGTAACATTAGCACTAAATTAGGCATAAATTCCATGCATTTATATTTGTTTAACTCTTTTGCAGATATGTACTTTGTTAAAAGTTGAACCTGTGACGATGCTGATAATCACTAACGTGTCTTTTTTTTCAATTTAATGGTCTTACCACCACAGCAATCTCCAATATGGTGTAATACAAGATGATTGAGTATGACCATTAGTTCATCAATGTCAGTGAGAGTTATATTTTATCTCTTGTCATATTTATACTTGACTTGTTCAAACACACTCTTTTGACTTTAAAAGGAGATAGCATACATATTAATTATCCGTTAAAGCTCTACTGCTCAATAAACGCTTAAATTTTGCGTCAACGACTACTTACCACTGGTAACACTGGCAACAATTATTTCGAAGTGTCAACAATGTCCATATCTTCATTCAATAAGACTTTATGGACAGCATTCTTGAACGCACCATTGAGTATAGACATTTCACGCTCTAGGTCCTGCAATGTATCCGAAAGGCTCTCTTTGCTAACGTTGTCATCAACAGATCCAGCAATGACATTAACGTTTGAATTTATCTGTTCGAGAGTCTGTCTAATGGCCTGTAGAGCTCTAGCAAGATTCTGATATTCGACTAGAACCTCTTTCTCCTGTGCTGTGATACTCCCATCAAGTAAATTGATGTCTAAATTGATAGTACTCTCCATTGTTTCGAAAAGCTACAACTAGCTCTACAGTTGAACTTTTTCAGATGCTTAGAAAAATTAAGTGTTATCTCTTCGAAATGCCACAGTTTCTTTTATTTGAATTAATGATTCTGAACGATTTTGTGCTACAGAACACTGGTAGTGAGCCACGTGATGTGTTGATGTCTGAAAGGACTGCTCTTTCGTGGCTAAAGTTTGCCTTGACGTTGACCATTACTGCGATCTCTCTTATTACAAATTTTAGATTTCCAGATTTTGCAGATCCATCAAACAATAACGATGATGACAGCTTTCATGACCATGATCCACACTCAATGGCAATTGCAATTGTTTTTATTGCTTTGAGTTTTGGTTGTATTCTTTTTGGTGCTTTAGGCTACTTTCAAATGGTTAAAGGCTATAATTTGCATAAGGTCAGCGTTTTCAAATTTGAATATTCAATGTTTTACTTGATGGTTATGTGTGTCACTTTGTTGGGTATCAACGGTGGTTTGATATACAACATGAAGTAATATTTCATTCAACTATGTGTAGCAGGTCTATATATATAAGAAATAAACATTACAGAATAATTAATAAATCTATTTTACAAAAGCACGAAAAATGACAGATAATCAAACACCACATCTGAAGACACTAGCTCTGCCAGATCTCCACCTAATCACTTCACGCCTTTCCAGTATACCGAGTGCTCTTTCAAGGGCTTCGATACTGTAAGGGCCTTGTTCAACATATTGCTTTCTTAAGGTCGCCATACTTGTACTCCATCCCAAGGGCAAGCGACGTCTGATTTCTGATTCTATTTTGTTAGTTTGTTTAACCAACTCTGGATTATCAACAGATCCTCCAGGTCCATGAATGGCTGATAAGGTAGATGCATTAAAAAGTCTCATGGCTTCTTGGACGTGTTCAACTGTTGCAACGGCAGATAATTCAATTTTTGCCAGAGATTCTGTAATTCTAACAATGGCCTCCAACTGTCTAACTGTGATTGGGATCGACGATCTTTCAGTTGAGAGTGCATCCCTATTTTTGACGTCACGACGAATAGCAACAAATTCAGAACTCAAAAGTTCAGCTGCTTCAGGTGAAAGTCTTGGAGCACATTTAGCTCTGGCATAGGTAAGATAGCTTTTCATAAGTTCAATTGGAATATCACCCTCTTCTTCCTCTTGGTTATCGGCTTCACCTGTATGGACATTCATAACGTGATGGGCGATTTTCATGTCCCTTTGCATGCTTTGTTCATCTTTAACAATGAAGATCATATCGAATCTTGATAAAACTGTAGTTTGAAAATCTATATTTTCACCTGGAGCTCTTGAATCGTCATATCTACCAAAAACAGGATTAGCGGCTGCTAAAACGGACGTTCTTGAATTCAAAACTGTAGTAATACCTGCTTTGGCAATTGAAATAGTTTGTTGTTCCATTGCTTCGTGGATTGCGACTCTGTCCTCGTCTCTCATTTTATCAAATTCATCGATACAGACAACACCACCATCCGCTAGAACCATGGCACCACCTTCAAGATAAAAATCTCTTGTGGCAGGATCCCTTTGCACAGACGCAGTTAGACCGGCTGCTGAAGAACCCTTACCAGAAGTATAGATAGCAATAGGTGAAACCTTCTCGACAAACTTTAAAAGCTGCGATTTCGCAGTACCAGGATCACCGAGCAGTAAAACGTTTATATCACCACGAAGCCTCATTCCATCAGGTAAAACTTTCTTTGAACCAGAAAACAAGAGGCAGGTAATGGCCTTTTTGATATCTTCGTTACCATAAATAGATGGAGCTATTGATTTAGCAAACTTCTTGTATAGATCGGGGGTCCGTGATAGTTCGAGTAAAGACTCTTCTTCTTCTTCTGTGAACATAGACCCAAAGGATCCACCACTGCCTCCAAGAACTGCCAAGCCATCTCGCTCTGCTTCGATACCAATCACACGTAAATATGGATTTCTAATGGCTGCAGTGTTAGCAGAGCCTTGGCCACGGAGCCTTGACTGATAAATAGAGTAGATACCCGCAATATCACACCGCGTTCCTGGAACAACCTTATTGCACAGGTATCTGTCCACACTCAATAGGATGTGACGCGGCATTTCACCAACGGGGACCATATCCGACGTCTCCTGAAGTTTCAAAACCTGGGTGTCCACAAAAGTGGACTTTTCGTGTACGATAAGATACGGATTAGGGGCACATTTTGGCTTTTCACCGTCTGGGTTGGTTGGAGCCTGGCACTGTTTTGGAAATTGAGGAGGCCCAAATGCAGACGAAGAGTTCATGCTGTAGATATGGCGGCACGAACGACACATCAACGTGAGAAACTGTGCTCGTGACGACAACATCGACGTCGAAATTACTATACCAGACACTTTCACGATCTTCGATATGTGCTCCGAGTCGAGGTCTCGAATAGACAGTTTATTGTCATTCGACAGCAGGATCAACTGACACTGTGGCAGCACTTTGGCTGATGTATGTGCTAAATACAGGTTCCGCTTCGCAATCTCAGTAATTGCCTTTTCAAACAGCGGGATCATCTCTGACGGATTGTCGACTAGTCTCTGGTAAAGTTCTTCGTGATACGCAATGATGTGCTCTGACCTCACATGCAACAAGAACAAATTCGATTGGATATTATCTCTAAGCTGTGTTCTATATAGAAACTCGTTATTGACACGAAACTCTAGCACAAACCGCTTAAAGGCCTGCAACGTGTCTGAATTCAGATCTGGGCCTTCTGTTGGCGGTAGCACTGACGCTGAATACGTATCTGCGCGGTCAAACGACATTGATTTGTTATTTCGACAACGTCTGAAACACCTCTCATATACATATATGGTATAATTTTATCCTTCTCCTTTCTGAAGGTCTAATTTCTTTCCATTTTGAGAAATGCATGCGCCACAACAGCGGAATTTCAAAAACGTGCGCCACGAGTCACGTGATACACGCGCCACCGATTTGGTTTGTTTACGTAATCAATGCGCCACGTTGCACGTGACTTGGATAGAATAATTCAAACTCAAAAAAAAAAGAAATTTCAAAATAAAAAAAATTTTTGATTTGTTTCTGTAATCTATGAAACTCATTAAGAGAGTAATTGACGATGGAAAACGATGATCTCCAGCAGGAATTGGATCGTGTTCTAGCTGACTATGTTCCAGGGACTGCAGGAGCAGCTGCAGCTGTGGCCACTACGTCATATAAAGGGTTAAATGTGCCAGCAAATTCGGCTTTATTGAAGCAAGATACAACGGTTTTAGCTGCATACAAGTCTTTAATAGCAGACAACGAAAGCAATGGCGGCTCAGACTCAAAGATCCCGTCAGTAATCGATGCGCAGCTATCTGCGTTACCGTTGTTCATCACTGCGCCAGACAGCTTATCGTTTAACGTGCAGCTTTTGATCAATACGTTGCCAGTGTTGGATAACTTGGCGACACAGATCCTGAGAATTATTACCAAGGGTCCGTATCAAAAGGTTATGGAACTGGTCTCTAACAGGGAGTCGTCGTATTCTGGGATTGCATTTTCGAATTTGGTAGAGCTCTTTGAAACGACTAAAAGAGTTTACAACTCAGAAGAATCACCGTTCTTTACTGTTGAAAACATCACCTTTGGTCTTTGGAGGTTTGGCGAGCCGTCTCCTTCTTTTCTGAGAGGCAGGGAGGACACAATTGAGGGTACGCTCCGAAAAGTCAACTTGGCAACGTTTCTGCTTGCAACTTTGGGGTTGATTGATCTTGGTTTCTTTTTTTTAAACGAAGCTTTCCTTGATGTGTTTTGTCCTCCTCAAAATCTAGATCCCTCCGAGTCACTCTCTAACATTAAGCAGAATGACACTTTTATTGCCAATGAATCTTCAAATCTCCTTCACGCAACATCAAAGTCGTTCAATCAGCAAAGGGCCTCCACTAAATTCTTAAAGGCACAAGCGTTGTTGTATCTTGAACTCAAAACGCAAGCTTATATATCTGCTCTTGAGCTTGGTGACAGATCAAGAGAAGAAATTATTACTGATTTGTTTCCTGAAAACCTGCCTGAAATTATTTTACGTCGTAGAGACAGCGATTGGAAACATAAGTTAGAAGAATTAGGAGGAGGGAAACTGACGTCAATTATTGCAAACGGAGACTTCAAGCCCCCAAGTCAAGTCCTCAACAAGGTGAAAGTGTTATTTACCCCAGCTGAGTATGATTTTCTTCAACGTTCAACCTTAAGGAAATCAACGTTGTTGAAAGAATCAAATTCTTTGGCTTCTAATAATGAGCAAAACCTTTCTGATTTAATGGAAAAGTACGAATGGGTTAGATTTTTGAATGATTTGCTAGATTACGTTTCAAAAAACGTTGGATTCTTAATTTGGGGTCCTAAAGGTAAAATCGGTATGGAGTTTGAAAAGAGAAAAATCCAGTTGAATAAAAAGAAGGAGATCAAAAAAGCTAATGCAGAAAGTGCTGCTAAAAAACTCATTTCTAAAGCTGCAGAAGTTGAATCAACAACACCAACGCCAACTCCAACTGCGACGGTAGCTGCAGGAAGTGAAAGCTCCAAAAGTTCAGCTACTCCTGAAGTTATCGAACCTGAAAAGTCTTTGCCTGTTAAAATAACCGTCAAAAGAAGTTCAAGTGATGCTGGATTAGATGAAAATACCCCTAATAATATTGATTCACCTACTCAGCCAGTGAGTGAATCCGTTCCAAGTATACCACCACCAATGAAACCAACAGCAAAAAAATCAAAGAACAGATCAGCTACATTCAGGCGTGTCTGGACTGAGGAAGAGGAATCTGCTCTTAGGGAAGGATTGAAAGTTAAGGGAACACAATGGACTGCAATTCTTGAGTTGTTTGGACCTGGAGGTCGAGTCAACGAAGCATTGAAAAATCGATCAAGTTTACAGTTAAAAGATAAAGCTAGAAATTGGAAAATATGGTACTTAAAAAATCACGTGGAAGTCCCAAGTTGGTTGAAGGGTGCTAGTGGACCCGTCAAAAAAGAAGGTAGTCCAAAGGCACAAAATTCACTTGAGGATGATTTATCGGAAGTCAAATCAAAGGATATTCCTAAACCGCTAGCCAAAACAAAATCTAAAACCCCACCACCAACTGAGAAGCCATCTGATCTTGACATTGAATCGGCTTTGAAATCCAACACAGAGCAAGTTAAGCATAATGAGGAAGTATCAGAAGATCAATATGATGCCATGCTTACACTTTTAGCGAAGTCTGCTGATAACAATGAAACAATAGGGGAATCTGCTTTAGTTGAGCATCTAAATACGAGCTCAGAATTAACTGGTGGAAGAAAAGGAGAAGAGGATGTTGAAAGCAAAGAGGTTGAAAATGATGACCATAATGAACTAAAAAACTTGGTGGCGGAAGCCTTTCAGCAATAGGATAATCGTATGTGTCTACATTAGTGTGTATTGTAGTATTAGTGTAATTTAAGTTATAAAACCTGCATAATTTATTTTTTTATCATCACTTAGCGGGTGAATCAAAACACAGGAGTGATATGTATCATACAACAAAATTAAAGCTCCGTTCATTCATGTGCTTGTCTGAATTATTTGATATCATCCCAGGTTGTCTTACAACTTCCAATGAAATTTTTGAACGTTTCGTCATATCTCGAAGTAAGCTCAGCTATTTGTTTCTTAAACCAAGTGTGAAATGATTCCAACTCTTTGATAACATCATCGTTAACTCTCTCAAGTTCACTATTTAGAATATCATATTGCCGTTCCAATTGAAATATTCTCAATTTCATATTGTGAAATTTGTTTCTTCGGGTTTCATCAGGATTAGGATCGTTAACGTATTTTAGTATCATATTGTTGATCTTATTAATTCCTGGGATGTTATCATATAAACTTTTTTTGGACTTTGTATAGAGGACAGTTTGAAGTTCATCATCCGTAATTGGAACATCTAAGCCGTTATCATCTGTACCCTCCCCCAAAGCACTCCTTGTTTGATCATCAATCTTTTTGATTCTTCTCTCTTCGGCTTCGTACCTCTGACATCGTGCTCTGCTATTAAATAGATCTCTTTCCACTAGCTTATGTTGGATCAGCTTTTTGCGATTATATTCAATCAGCTCCTTAGCTGTTGTACTGAAATTTTTCAATTCAATAAGTTTATCAAGGAAATCCAAATTTAATGCATCGCATAAACCTGTCAAGTAAAGGTTCCGTCGTTCAAATGCTTTTCCCAATATCTCAATTTTATCAGAATCCTCCAATAGTGATAGCTTATTGAAATTAGAACCCAAATCAGAAAGTTCAGTAGTAAGCTCAGAAAAGTGTTTCAAAAGATGTTTGTTAATCTTAGATATGTTATTTAAAACGAACTCATATTTTAAAAACTTTGATTCAAAGTTTACGAAATATAGAAACGACTCCTCTTGTGATAAATCTTTTAGCAATGTAGCATCGGATGACGAGGGAATGGGCAAGGTTAAGTATAGCTGATTTTCAATTTGCCCAATTGGGTCATAAGGCGATAGTTGATATATTGATGTCTTGTTGAATGTTGAGTTCTCCTTTTTGTTTAAAAAATCATGAAAGTTTGTCAATGGATCCAAAAAGTACATGAAGAAACTAGAATTTGCAATTTTGGGTATTCCTAGGCATCTGTTTAAAAAAACAGTAAGCATCCTCTTCCTATATTCTACCACTTTGATAGCTTTGTTATTTTCGATTGACAACAGAGACAGTCTAGAGTTTTGGGATTCTGTATTGTGAGAGGTGCCTCCTACCTCTCCATTTTCTCCTGTTGTGTTAGAAGATCTTCTTAATGAGTTTGTAGTTGTAGTGGCAATGTTAGAAGATAAGGATTGTTTTTCAGGGATTGGTGGTATAATAGAAGTAGGAAATAGTTTAGTCAGATTTAATCTCAAGCTTTCAAATTCAGAATACCTTCTCTTAACTAACAATGGCCCCAGTTGAATAGAATAAACAATATAACCTTGCAACTGGGAGTGAACGTCGTGGCACTTTGCTGCATCTGATATGGAAATGCTCAAATCTGGAGTATTTTTGATCACTTCGAAAACTCTTATAGGTTGACCATTGTCGTTTATGCCCGCAGGG
Organism: Saturnispora gosingensis; assembly: GCA_030570395.1. Classification (NCBI taxonomy): domain Eukaryota; kingdom Fungi; phylum Ascomycota; class Pichiomycetes; order Pichiales; family Pichiaceae; genus Saturnispora; species Saturnispora gosingensis. Next base: position 49,868 of record JAJLVU010000024.1, read on the forward strand.
CTTGCCTCGTGAATGTTTGATCCACTCTTGGTGTCAAATTCTGTCATTGATACTACTTTATCAAACAAAACTCAAAAAGTTGATTACTTTATTTTTTTCAATATTTTTCCCATATCAAATCCTAGTGTTTCAATGAAACAACTTTCGTTTTCCTCTGCTCTAATAGCAAAATGGTTGAACTATGTTGAATATGGTGCTTATACTTTTATTCTGATCTTTCCAGTGCGAAATGGCCTTTTCAAAATTGCATTGGCCCTTCATATCGGTCTTTCCATTTTGACCTATAGCTTCTATTGTATTATTATTCACTTTAAAAAATTCGATGTTAAGGAGGCTAATGACAAAAAGGGTGCAGTCATTCAAATGATGAATTTTATTCCCATAATGATCTCCAAGCTGGCCAATTCTTTCCTGTTTGTCATTTCGAAAGTATATCAAATAATCACTCGATCTAAAACAAGAGATTTGAGTACGTACGCAGAAGTTATCACTTTCGGACTCATCTCATTGAGAAAGCTTATATCACTTGCATGCTGGTGTTATATTACCGATGAAGATAACAGTGCTATGCATTTGAAAACTTTTATTTTGTTCTGTACTTGTCATTTGATACAGTGTCGATTCATTATTCAAGGACATTCTTCTTTCAAAAAAGCACCCCATTTAAATTGGAGAGAAGCAATTAGGTACTCATTCAAAGATAAAGCTTCCATGAGTCCACATTTGCAATCTTCTTATTTGAAATTTAAAAGATCGTTGTTATTCGGAGCTTCAGCATTTGTGACGACAACTTGTTTGTGGTATTTATACAACGGCTTCTTTGAAAAAAATTACTATGAACTTAATCTCTTTGATGCTCTTGCAAAGGTCATGCTTCTGATTGATATCCATTTGGCTTCTACCATTTGGACTGAGTCTACTGGTCTTGAAATATCTTTACTTGATACCTCTCACTCTAGCGTCTGAGCGATTCCTTCCATATTTTGTATATATTGTTGTTATTGCGCTATTCACTAATCCACAGATGTAAATAGTATATGTTAGCACATAATCATCGCAGTTCTGATGAATTCTATGTACGTCATAATAGTAACTGAGCATAATAGTAACTGAGCATAATATATGCGATGTAATAAGATGTTGAAGATTTTACGTATGTACACAACTTATGTAATAACTGATCATTGATACATAAATATCAATATTATATGACAATAACTCATATAATTTTGGTCATATGAACATATTCAAAGTTAATCCAAAAAGTCCGAACTTTTAAATACGGTTTTTTAAAACTATACAGACTAGTTTATAAAGTAACAGTTAAGATTCGAGTAGTCTTTTCTCAACTGCTATTTATATCACGACACTCGTCTATTTACTCACAAAACCCTGATGAGGGTTTCTTGTAAAATATAGTTATTACATATATGCTGTCATATATTTCACACGAACTAATATAAATAGCCGTTATTAGCAACGTTATAATTAATTTGTATTTAATTTATAAGTAACGGTTTGAATAAGAAATGTCAAATATAAGCATTAACAGAACTCGGTAAATACCTAATTGGGTTAGCTAAGCAAGTTTAGCGTATAGAGTTCGTAAACGCAAATATCTATAAAAGAGCGAAGTGTTGCTTTTTATTTA
>JAJLVU010000025.1:0-48977 GCA_030570395.1 Saturnispora gosingensis
CCTTGACAATTTCGTCGAATCTCTTTTCATCCCAGTTAACAGAGTCCATCTTGTTGATAGCAACAATCAATTGCTTGACACCTAAGGTGAAAGCAAGCAAAGCGTGTTCTCTGGTTTGACCGTCCTTAGCAATACCAGCTTCGAATTCACCAACACCACCAGCAATGACTAAAATAGCACAATCAGCTTGGGAGGTACCAGTAATCATGTTCTTAATGAAATCTCTGTGACCTGGAGCATCAATAACAGTAACGTGGTACTTTGGAGTTTCGAACTTCCACAAAGCGATATCAATAGTAATACCTCTTTCTCTTTCAGCCTTTAATTTGTCAAGAACCCAAGCGTACTTGAAAGAACCCTTTCCTAATTCAGCGGCTTCCTTCTCAAACTTTTCGATAGTTCTCTTGTCGATACCACCACACTTGAAAATCAAGTGACCGGTGGTGGTAGACTTACCAGCATCGACGTGACCAATAACGACGACGTTAACGTGTTGCTTTTCCTTACCCATTGTGAATGTATTAAGTTTAGTTGAAGAAAAAAAGAAGAAAGTGGTGATCAGAAGGGTTGAAAGAAAATTTTTCACTTTCCCTCCAACATGCAATTTTCCAGCTTTTTCAGATGGATCGAATTTGTTTCTTTTTTTCAAGATTTCATTTTTTTGGGACAGATCTCTGCACAGCCTCGAAACGTCAAAATCTCAAGCCGGGTAACCTCCACAGATCTAATATCTTATCATATTAACAAGATGTGCAAGCGTCCTGGCTGCCGAGATTGAAGTTGATTTGGTGTTTTTGGTGTGTAGTTTTAAAAGGATATAAATGCTGAATTGCTGTATCATTCAAATTGTGGTAGTTTCGGCTAAAAAGCGAACAAGGCCTCTCCTCAACATAGTCACCCTTATGCGGAGCAAAAATGTGTTTTGATAATTAACCTCACCAGTAGTTGAACAGCTTGGCGATATCAAACTTTGGTCCGTTATGCTCTATGCATTCTAAAATTGGAGACTTCAAAACTTACTTTTTGAATATGGAATTTAGTTCACTTTGTTTTCCAAGATCTTTTCTATAATGTAAATTAAATTAATGTAAATGCTAGTCTTTTCGTAAAATCGAACTTCCTTGGATGCCAACTCATTAAAGGATAGTGGTGAGCGTAACTTAATGTAATATTAGTGAGTAATATTAGTCTCTGTAACCCATCTCAACGTCACGTTTGGCCATTTTGGACTCATAGTGGTATTTAGTCAGCGAGTAAACCTTATTGGCGCCAAAATAAACCACAATTGCAGCAAGAATAACACCTAGGAAAATGATCCACACTGCGCTGTCGTTGGCATCGTTGGCAGTGGCGCAGGCGTGTATTGTACGCACTTCAAAGTGGTATGAGCAGTTATTGAAGGACCCGAGGTAACTGACGCGGGCTTTGGCCATCATCTCTCTGTCACAAGTGAAAGACAGAAGCGTCGACTTGTGCAGCGGCTGGCTGTTACCATCAAGAAGGTTGTCACATTGGTCACCGTCAGTGTACTCTAAAACGAGCTTCTTACCACGAAACCTCAAATCTGTGGACACCTGCCCCATGGAAACCTTGGAGTTGTCACTGCCGTTGGTGTAGTATGCGCCGACGTTAGTCTTGTTGTTGGAGTTGTTAAAGTCAATGTCCTTTAATGTTTTGAGCTGCTTAAGTGGAGTGTGGCAGATCCCAATGGAGAAGTTGTGACCGTAGTCGAACCCCTTGGCGTTCCATGCCTGTACCTCACCTTCCAATCCGAGCGCACCAAGTGGCCGTAAGTCGTAAAACTGGTTTGTGAACGGATTGACAATAGTACAAGGCTCCAAATGCTCTTCTTCGTGTTCTAACGACGCCAGCTCCTTCGTAGCGTCCTTGATACTCTGTCCCAAATGTTCTGTGGTGTCTAGAAACCTGTGGATCGTCTCTTCGCTGCTCTCACCAAAGGTGTGTTCATACGATAAGTCATGAAACAAACTGTTCTCTTTAGGGTCGCTATCCATTTCATCACCAGATGGCGACTCGATCGAATAAAACGAAAGCACCACCACCAGTGCTAGCACTGTCAATATGAGAATAAACGAGCGTGATTTTCTGAATATGAACATGGTAAACGCGTTAACTTTGCAAAGGTCTTTCTTGAGCTGGGTTAGAGAAAGAGTGTGTGGATTGAAAGTTGCAACGCGCTGAAGGGCAAAGAGCTGCTCATCTTTCCAACAATCGCATTTCACCAGACAAAGGACACTATGTTGGTAAATGAACGCAGCAGCAGCAACAACAACAGCCGGGCAGCTTATGATGACAGCTTAAGCGTTAACTGCTTACAGGAAAACGAAACCATGGCCGAAATCGCCAAGATGCCGTGTTTTACATCAAACATGATACCTTGTGTATCGCCCGTGAAGTCATTGAAGAGTGCTGCCTATGAGGGCGGTGCCGATCTAGTTAACATCAATGGCGTCTTTACCAAGTCTAAAGATTGCCTATTATTGAATACGAAAGATGCAACGGAAGTAGCTATTTCAGAGAAAGCCTCCTCAGAGAAGTTCTATGGCGAATGCAGTGATGTACATGAGGCAATTGCTGACGAAGCTGCCAGAATAGCCACAGCAGAACAGCAGAAATATGTGCTTGTACCAGAGAGTCCTGTTAATGCTGAAGATGCAGGCAAGTCTGGGGACGTTTACACTGAGCACAATAGTGCGCCAGAGGAACAGAACAATAAATACAAAGGTACACCAGAAAAGTCCAACAACGATGAATCCGTGAAGGATGATACAGCATCAAGTACAGCAGCTCAAAACAGAACTACGATGTCTAAAGAATGCTTCGAAAGTCTCGAGAAGCCTATGGTCCAGGTAGAGGACGAAAAGTTCGGCAAAAGCAAAGAAGATTCCTCAGTGAGGTACTTTTCCACATCTGCCAGGAACTTCAAAGTCAGTTTGCCTAACGTCAACAGGGAGTCCGACTCGATCCAGGAACTCGTGAAGGCGCTGGAAATTGATGAAAATAGGTTATTCGAGCCAGATGTGGACGGTGGTTTATCGGGTGTTTACAAAAGGGACCCCAAGTTTGATGTCTCGCTACACATACCCCAGCTCCCCTCGTCGCCGTCGTTGAGACCCCAGTCCGCTTCTGGGGAAGACCAAATTTTGCTACCACCCAGTGAGCTTACAATAACAAGCGTCTCTGTGTACCCCCTCAAAGCGCGCAAGCTGGGCGAACGTACCCACCACAGGGGACAGCGCTGGTATCAGCGTTTCTGGTTCCAAGATCGTCGCCGTTTCAGCAATGGAAAGTGAAACTCCGTTCGTGGTGGGTTGGTGGGTGCTGAGCACGTGATCTCATCGATTATGACGTGAGTCACATAGGAAAATTTGAAAAATTGGAAGTTGCTATAAAAGAAATTGAAGAATTTGCATAAAGTTAAATTTCATATTGAACTGACATTAAATAAATTATAAAAAATGGCATTAAAAAAGGCAGGTGTTCTTGGTGCAACAGGTTCTGTTGGCCAACGTTTTATTTTATTGCTTTCTGAACATCCACAATTTGAATTAGCTGTCTTGGGAGCCTCTTCCAGATCTGCTGGCAAGAAGTACTCTGATGCATGTACCTGGAAGCAAACCGATCTGCTTCCAGAATCTGCTGCTGACTTGATTGTCACCGAATGTACTGCAGAGGCTTTCAAGGACTGTGACGTTGTTTTCTCTGGTTTGGACGCTGACTATGCAGGTCCTATTGAAAAGGCATTTGTCGAAGCTGGTTTGGTTGTTGTTTCCAACGCTAAGAACTACAGAAGAGAAGAAGACGTGCCACTTTTGGTTCCAATCGCCAACACCGATCACTTGAAGATCATCGAAACCAGAGTCGCCAAGGCCAAGGCCGCTGGTGAAAAGAAGCCAGGCTTCATCATCTGTATCTCCAACTGTTCCACTGCTGGTTTGGTGGCTCCATTGAAGCCACTCGTTGATCAGTTCGGTCCTTTAGAATACTTGACTGCCACCACCTTGCAAGCTATTTCTGGTGCTGGTTTCTCTCCAGGTATCCCAGGTATCGACATTCTCGACAACATTGTTCCATACATTTCCGGCGAAGAAGACAAGATCGAGTGGGAAGCCAAGAAGATCTTGGGGGCTGTGAATGCCACTAACGACGGTTTTGTCCTTGATGAACAGCTCAAGGTCTCTGCACAATGTAACAGAGTCGCTGTCTCTGACGGTCACACCGAATGTGTTTCTTTCAAATTCAAAAACCAGCCTGCTCCTTCTCTCGAAGAACTTAAGGACTGTTTGAGAAACTATCAATGTGAAGCCAAGATCCTTGGATGTCACTCTGCTCCTGAAAAGGCCATTCACGTTCTTGAACAACCAGACAGACCACAACCTCGTCTTGACAGAAACAGAGATGCTGGTTACGGTGTCTCTGTCGGGAGAGTTCGTCCTGACCCTATCTTTGACTACAAGATGGTCATCCTTTCACACAACACCATCATTGGTGCCGCCGGTGCTGGTGTCCTCATTGGTGAATTGCTTTTAGCTAAAAACTTAATTTAAAGTTGTTTAATATGATGAATTTTTTTTTATAGTTGTTGTTATTACTAATAAACTTTCATAGATTTGTATGACTAATATGCTTGTATGTTAATATTGATATCTAGTACCGCGTCCATTATTGGTGGCTAACATCTTCTGGTTTTTTTTATAATGTCCTATCTTATAGGGGGAAAAAAAGAAAATCAATATTTTTTGGTGTATCAACATATTGAGTCAAGTGTACTCCTAGTTCATAAACACATTATATCACATAAACACTATATTACTGTCTCTAAATGCCGTACACCGCACCCAATATGAAGGCCGGAAGCTCCTTCAGCACTTTGATGTCTCATCATAACTCTAGTTCCCGGTTCTACCTCATGGACAACGACGATTCCACATCAAAAGAAAGCCTCGTGTCACAGCAATCAGTCGAAGCAAGCGAAAAGCAACACAGCTTCCCTCATAATCGACTGATGGTGTCTCGAAGCCCATCGGTGGCCTCTGTGATGAACGTTGACAACGATGACCGCTTGGACAAGTTGCTTAAATTTGTTACTGAATCACCTCAGTCCTACTCATACACACTTATGTCTACAAACTCGCTTGCATTGCGACTCAAAGTTCTCAAAAGATCAATCGAAATTTTATTGACTAACCGTGAGCTCTTGAATTCGTCGTTGCAAACAATCCCTACAGAAATTCCTAATGACACCAGCAAACCAACTTTTGACAGGAGAGCTTCCACTTCAACATTGCAATCCTTGCTCTCTACGCATGTCGCGTCTGCTTCTGTATCTTCTTCAAACACAAATGCAGCATCATCACCCAACACGCTAACTTTGGCTGGTAACACACAATCCGTTACTGTCAACAAGTCATTTTTGAAAGATTTGAGGGAATTCGTTGACATGTTAGAGCACGGTTTTGGTAATGATATGTCAAGCGATCAGCAAAAAACGATAATGACTCTACACAACCTTTCGCTTTCGAGTGTCGATAATATCGAAGCCAAAAACAGAAGAACAGAACTGCAAAGCCAGTTACTACACGCTTTGGCAATGCCTTTTGTTGAACAACAATATTCAATAGCAAAATCTCCATTGTATACCGATTCTGAATTAGAAATGCAATCGCAGAGTTCAGTTAGACAAGTTCACTCCTCAGCTACTGGTAAAAATCAATCACCTAAGGCCATTTTCACTGTAAATGCTCGTTCTCCATGGGACATTAAAAATATCAACGATATTGGATTGCTAATGTTTGGTATTTCCAAGTCTTCCATTGGTAAAATAAATTTGATTGATCTGATATCTCCAAGATCAAGAAGTTTGGTTTACAAAAGACTCCAGCGTTGTGCTGATTTGGTTTTCGATGGTGAAGTTATTGCCGTGAATCGAGAGAACATGGGTGTTGCATGGACTTCAATATGGGCAAAGAGGATAAATGACCGTATATTCATGATTCTTGAACAAATAAGTTGTGATACGATTGATGTCGTTATAGAAAGAACCAAAGAGCATATGGAGGATTACATAGTCCAAAACGTCATCCAGCAAAGTAACGGTTTATTTTCACAAAATTTAAGAAGTTTCAACTTGAATTATTTTTTGCCAACAATTAGCAAGGCACTTGAGTATGGCAAAGACGAAAATTTCATTTCAGAAGATGAAAGCTACTCAGATTCAAAATTAATCAACAAAGTAAGATATTTCACATTAGGAGTTGAGAATGGTAAGTTTGTTCCAGCAGCTGTCACCTCGGAGGCACTGATTGAGCCTGATGAGAACTTCGAAACTTCTAACGTTGCTTCACGTATAAGGATAAATTTGCACTCGCTACCCTATATTGCAGGATCTTTTGTAATTTCTGCCAAAACGCATCGTATCATGTCTTTCAATGAAGCGATTGCTAAAAATTTGTTTGGTAGAGCTGGTTTGAAAGACAGCATTATTGATACCATTTTGCCAGGTTTCGATCAATTATTAAATATAGCTGAAACAGAGAATCCAAATATGATTAATCAGGAAGGTTTAGTTTTACCTGAACATTATTTCAGAAAGCTAGTTGCATGGGGTAAAACAACTTATTCCAAAGAAAGGGAAACGGCATTTTTGAAATCCAAAGGTGTTAAAGGTCTACACAATGACGGTAATCCAATTACTGTTGATGTCCAACTAAGAGTTGCGCAAAAAGGAATTTATGTTCTCTGGATTACCTTTTCGAGATCTTCAACTGTTGCGATTCATGATGAAGATACGACCAATAAAAAGAATTATAACCAAACAGCCAATATTAATTTGAAGAATATGCCATCGCAACTGCACTTGATGAGTATGCATAGAGATGATTCAAGCGATTTGTCTAGAAATGCAAGTGTCAAATCAATCTCTGGTACTACGAACAATACCACATCTAATTTAAACACACCAAGAATTGATTCATCATCGAGTTTAGTTTCTAGTAGTTCTTCATGGGATGATAATAATAGTGTTGAATCAAAGCAAGTTGCAAGGTCAGCTAATGATTTACTGAAAGAGGAGGAGTTATATCTCGAAGAATTGAGAGAAAAGTGCCCACACTTTCCTAAAAAAATAGGTGCTGAGAGAAGAAGTAAAACTGTTCACGATTTTAGAAATTTGAAAAATCTAGGTTCAGGTGCCTATGGTAAAGTTTGGCTTGGTAGACACTACAAGGATAAAGCCTATGAAGTTTGCATTAAATCAATCGTTAAGGAAAGAATTTTGGTCGACACTTGGGTTCGTGATAGAACTCTGGGAACAATACCCTCTGAAATTCAAATTCTATATACAATTTCCAAAAATCCTCATGGAAACATACTTCGACTAGTGGATTTTTTTGAGGACAATGATTATTATCATATTGAAACTTTACCGATCAAAGATACAGTCGATCTTTACGATTTAATAGAATTGAAAAAAGATACAATGAATGAGAGAGAATGTGCGTATATATTTTACCAAGTTGTTTCTGCAATGAATCATCTTCACAAAATGGGAATTATTCACAGAGATATTAAGGACGAAAATATTATCATTGATGAAACATATTCTGTTAAACTAATTGATTTTGGATCTTCTGCTTTCATTAAAGATGGGCCATTCAAAGTATTCCTGGGCACACTAGAATATGCATCACCAGAAGTTTTGGATGGCTCTTATTATGATGGCACAAAGCAAGACGTTTGGGCTGTCGGAGTTTTACTATTCACATTAGTTTTCAAAGAGAATCCATTTTTACAAGTGGATGAAATTTTAGAAGCGAAGGTAAATTTCCCGTCTCATACTGAGGTTACTGATTCATGTGTCGAATTGATCGAAAAGATTTTGGTTGCGGAACCAAATGATAGACCTACTATGCAAGAGATTCTTGATCATAAATGGCTTGATGGGTTTAATAACTCAAGTTGATAGTTGAAGGGTAATACATCAAAAATGCAAAATCAAACAATATGGAAGCTTTAAAGACTACATAATTCAGTTACAATTTGGGTTTTTCTACTATAAAGTAGCATTTAATACCATTTATAATTGTCTTTTTTATAGCTTAAATCAACTACCTAAAAACTACATGAAGCACTTTTTGTCCTTAGTGGGTTTCAAATACTTTGAATGATGAAGGAGACATCTAATCCTTGAACCTTCAATTTATCCAAAGTCAATTTCAAAATTAGTAAGCTTTGAGTCCAAACTGCAGAATCATGCTCGTAGTCAACTAACACATTTTCAATTTGATTCCTCAAACTTTCCATTTTGGATATTATCCAATCTACAATCTTTGTAGTATTTGGACATTGAGATTGAAAAACAGCCTTATATTCATCCCAGGTTCTCAGGCAATACCCAACATAAATCAAACAAATTTCTCTAACATAAGATAAGATAATTTGTGCAGCCATTGCTTCGTTTCCATCATTGTCAGAAGCTGCATTTACTGGACCTGCGTTTGGGTTTTCGGTGGTCATAGTTGTACTTGAGCTAGCATTGGTAGTTGGAGTCAATGGAGTAAGCATAATAGATTCTCTCTTTGTGTGTTTTTGTGACGACTTTCTTATTGCTGTTGTGTTTGAACCAAATCTCAACGTGGAAACTGAATGATTCAAATCTTTCTCCCTTTGATGAAGCCAGTCATCCTGGGCCTTCATTAAATAATTCTTGCCTAAAATCAAAAGAAGCTCTACTAAAGATTTTGCCTTTTCATCTTTTGAGACAATATAATTACCTAGTTCATTTGAGAGTTTAGTGATCAACTGCTCTTTAAGTTTGCTAGTAGCTTCCATTTTAATATCATAAACAAGCGAAATATGCTGCGAAAGATCTTTAACAGTATTAGCTAATAATTTTTCAAGTTGTTCGTCCAATGACTTAATGAACCCAACAGCAGAATCGTAGTTTCGTAGTGACATTGCTAGTGAGGACGAGGTCAACAAATCATCGACCTGCTCTATTTTATTTTCTATCAACTTAATCGACTCCAATGAAGTATCAGTATTGTTGATCTTAGCTGCTTCTAATGACATTCGCTTGCTATCAATTGACAACGCCCAACTTCTACGCTTATTGTGCTTTTTGGTGGCTAAGTATTCCTTTTTTGAAGACTTTAACGATTGAATTAAAGAGTTATATTCCAATGATTTGTCGGTTTTTATAATAAAGGAGCTGTAGTCAGGAGTACTTAGCATTATGTTGTATTCATCTTCTGACTGTTGATTCTTGTTCATGTTTGGTATTTGATCACCAGTAAGAATGTTTAAAGTGTCAATCGGCCAACAATGACTGGCAAGTGACTTTTGAGCACCATCCTTTGACTTGGATCTAGCAGCAATGACGATACAATCGCTCAACACAACAATATGAAGAGGTCTGATTGCTTTGTTTGAAATGATATTAAATTCCCACCACTTTTTTGATTCGTAAACAATTCGGCGGTTTGACGAATTAGTATTTGGTAAAACATCCATCAAATGATCAATTCTCATGTAAAGGTCCTTCAACGACGAGGACCATTTAGATTGAAGGAAAAGCACAGAGTGTCTATCGGCTGTCTTTGTATCTTTGAGTACGTTCAATTGGGCGTTATCCAACTGTAAATCAATTAACTGCGTCAAGCTATCAATACTTGGCTTCATGTCTTTGAGCACAGATTTTGACAATTGGACAGCCGTAGCTACCGATAAAACTTGTGATACAGAGCTCTGGATAGCCTTCTTCAAGTCTGCCTCATTTTGCGCCTGCTGTTGGTTCAATGATGAATAATATTCTGCAAATTCCGAAACCGTGGCATGGGCCAAAACGGAATCCACGTAACCAGCTGGCGAAAAGCTCTTATCTGCTAGCGTGGCTTCTAGTATTGAAGGCTGTGGACCTCTAATCGAGAACCGACGCCGTGTGTTTTCCATGTTATTAAAGTGTGTATACAAATAAGAAGTGCCTATAAAGAAGGATGTTGTTTCAACTGGCTTAAAAGATCCTGAAGTTCCTCTAACTGCTTAGGAGGTTTAATGTCTCCCAGTTGGGATAGTGTTTTGTAATTTGCATGCACATGCTGTGACATCTCCTGCTTCGCCACCGCTGCTCTTGCATGGGCTTCTTGCACTATCGTGGATTCCATGTTTGAAGTTCAAAGCTTACGTAACAGTCGAGACGAAACTTGAGAAAAAGTCATCTTCAACGAATGTTAGTCTCTTTAAGATAACAGTCTATTTGCTATGGAGACCGTGTCTTTAAAGGCTTTAGAGGAATGGCGTTTAGATGTTCCTAACGCATGTACTGTTACGGTTCAGCTTTTGCAAGGGCAGGCTGAAATGATGGGCGTGGAACTGTCACCAAATCTTGAATACTCCATCGTGGGACCTCTGTATACTTCAATCGCCTCTTTCAAAGGCTGTACCTTTGAATATGTCGCATCAAGCTCTTGCAACAACTATGTGTCAAGTGATGCTTACATGTCACCAATTTTTAACCTTCACTGGGCTCTCAAAGCTAGCCCAGTTCAACCTCAAAGACTGCTAGTACTTGGTCAGAAAGATACTGGTAAAACCACCCTATGTCGAACTTTGGCTTCCTATATGCAAAGGGTGTACTCTTACGATTCCGTATCCAACACTCTCCCTTATTTGGTCAATTTAGACCCACATTTATCTCATGTGTCGATCCCATCTCAACTATCCATAATCCCACTAAATTCGTCCATGTTGCCAGTCGGCGCTCTACTTGCAGACTCTGCCGGCACTACCCACATTTCTCCAATCACCACTCCTACTTTCCCCCTAGTCTACAATAACGGATTCCACAACCATAAGGAAAATCCAACCATATACTCGAACGTTGTAAGTCAAGTGGCTGCTGATCTTAACAGGCGCCTTGGCGATGGTCAGAATCCTGTTGTTATTGATACTCCGCCTTTCAACATTTCTGACTGGGAAGTCATCGATGAAATTGTCACAAAATTTAAAGTTACTACAATCGTTGTACTTGCAAACGAACGTTTCGTGGTTGATCTCAAGAGAAAGCTCACCAATGCTAATTCTACTACCATTTTGAACTTGCCAAAATCATCTGGTGTCGTTGATAAAGATCCTAAGTATGAAAGAACGTTGCAGCAATCTGCTATAAGAACATATTTTTACGGTTCTCCAATAATGACTCTACCAAAAGGAACATACCAGGCTAGTTTGACGAATGCTGCCGCTAATACAACGATGGCGACAACAGTCACCACATCAAATACATCCAATACACTCAATCCATTCACCCTTCATATAAATATTTCTGAGTTGGTGTTTCTCAGACCAGTAGAAAACGTTGAATTTGATTCTAACGTAGATCAAACCAAAACACTTGAAAAAATAGAGTCACCAACCGAAATGGATTTAATCAATTGTATTTTGGCTCTTGTTGATGATGCTGACTTGAATGTCACCAATACTGATGAATTAATTAAAAATGTCTCCAAGAAATCGACACATGGATTTGCTTATGTGCAATCTGTTAATGAGCAAACCAAGAAGATAAAAGTTTTGATTCCATCTCCTGTTAGAACATTGCCAACAAGAGTTGCTATTGTAACCGAAATGAGATATATCGAATAATGCAAATGTGTATTTAATATAAAATTTATAGAATAAAAAGTTATAGTAATAATTTAAGCCATGTAGTATATTTGAAAATTATCATAAAAGTTAGCCTGAATTGAAAGAAATTACTTTTAACATTATTTGTTGATATCAATCATTCCTTCTTTTTAGGAACCAAAACTTTTTCATCTCCAGCTTGTAACTTGAAAATTGTGGTATCTTTTTCATGTCTGTCAATTCTAGCTTTTTCGAACCACTTTTTAAAGTTGAGCAATCCAGAAACAGAAAATCCATAAACTCTAAAAAGCCAGTAGCCGGCAAGCATGGCACCAAAGTTGAAGAAAATATAAATCCAAGCAATACCAAAGTTTCTCCAATGTTGACTCCACTCAATACCATATTGTTTGACAACTTGAATCTGCTCAGTATATGGGCAGTATTTGCATTGGGTGGTTTCAGTTGGATTAGAAACATAACCACCATTATTATCAATGTAAGTGGCCAAAAATGATCCACATGTCTCACCAAGTGGTGGATCCATGATGTTGTATTCGTCAAACGCACAAACTAACTTTCTATTATGAAGAATAGCACCAACAAATGCTTGAACAAAATAAGTAAATGGTGACACAACATACATGAAAGACCAGAATCTTGGTGACCATTTCTTTGGATTTAAAATACCACAGAAAAGCAACATAGATGCAAACAAGTTAGAATTAATCATTGACGCAGATGGAACATCTGGTGAGAAATATAAGATAGCCAAACCGTATGAAATGAAGTAAATTGGGAAAATTAGAACATAAATGAAGAAGAAGAAACCGGCATTCACTGCAGTACCAGAGTATTGTGCTGGCCAGTAATAACAAATAAAGCAAACAAACTCACAAATGATTGACCATCCAACTTCGATTATTGTGTGACAAAGTAATAAACATGACCAATGGAAAGTGTTGGAAAGTGCCTCTCTAACTTCATACAATTCTCTTGAATCAATAGCGAAAACGTGACATTGATTAATCATAGCAAGTGAAATCAATAACAACATAAAGACTGATGAGAAAGCACCCTGTGCACCAGCAACAGTATGATCAAAACCAACATAGGATAAACCAACAAACAATGCACAAAAGACACATTCTAGGAACTTAGCTCTGATGTAAACTGGAGATCTCCAAAATTGCAAGTAGGTTCTTTTCAAAACAACCCACAACTGATGAGGGTAAGATGTAGCGAAAGTTGCAGTTAAATCACCAGCGTTGTGATTTTCAGGTCTTTGTGGAAGATCTCTGTGTAATATATGAATATCCTCAGTAATTTGTGCACATTCAGGAGAATTATTCCAAAGATCGGACCAGTCTTGAGCAGCCGAAGCAGTAGCCCCTGCACCGATACAATTCAATATATATTCAGCAGGATTTTCACTGGTACCGCAGTTCACACCGGAGTGCTGTTCAAAGTATCCCAACATAGTAGAAGAGTTTGGACCAATATCACCAAAGTAAACGGTTTTACCACCTTTCTTCAATAAAAGTAATCTATCGAAGACTTCAAATAAAGTAGCTGAAGGCTGATGGATAGTACACAAGATAGCTTGACCAGAATCAGCTAGTGCTCTCATAAATTGGACAATAGACCATGATGATTCAGAATCCAAACCAGATGTTGGTTCATCCAAGAATAATAATAAAGATGGCTTAGCAACTAATTCTGTAGCAATTGAAAGCTTCTTCCTTTGTTCAACGTTTAAACCTCGACCAATTTTACCAACCATAGCTTCAGCATATTTGTCCATACCTAGACAATTGATAATCTTTTCAACGTACTCGTACTTCTCGGCCTGTGGTACCCCTTGTGGTTGTCTTAAGTCAGCGGCAAATTTAAGTGATTCTCTAACAGAGAATTCAGCCATATGCAAATCCTGTTGTTGGACATAACCAGTTCTTCTTTTAAAAGATGAATCTAATGGTCTACCATTAACTAGCATATCACCAGTAATAGTACCAAAAGATATTCTTTGAGCCAAAACATTCAACAATGTAGTTTTACCAGCACCAGACTCACCCATTAAGGCAGTCATGGTACCAGGTTTAACGTAACCTTGAACGTTACAAAGCAATTGTCTAGTAGCACCTTCGTATGGAATGACGTAGTCTAAGTTTTGCCATGAAAAGACATCAGCCTCAGCAATAATTTGCTTCAAGTCTGCATTAGGACCATTTAAGGCAAGCATCATTTCTTCTCTAGTTGCAACCTTACCATCCCATTCTTCACCACCAGCAGTGTCCGGCATGTGACCTCTCTTAAAAAGAAGCATATCACCTCCACCTTCAACATTCTTGACAAATTCGGACATGAAGACATTCAAGCCAATAAAACCAGCAGTCCAGCAAACATTAACACCCCAGTACTTCCAGACATTATGCCATCTGAAATCAAAATGTCTCAATAAATAGTTATTACCCAAGACAAAATCTTCACCAGCAATAGCACCTGGTAGATTACAAATTTGGTTTGCAAGAGAAACATTTTCATAACCAGGACCAGATGGAACAAATTGATAACATGGCATGATTCTACCATGAAATTCGGTTCCCATCAAAGAATAGTAACAATAAAACATAGGATTCAAGTAGTGGATCCATTTGATCCAATGATGCATCTTTGGTAATGGCAACATAAAACCTGCGTAAACACAAAGCATCAAAACCCATAAACCACCAACGGCATGCGCAGTCGTACCATCTTTAGTTAAAGTAGCAACCAACTTAAAAATGAATGACATACATTGTTGAATGGTTAACAAGAAAAGCATAAACATAAAAAATGCACCAGCTGTGTGTTTCAAGTTAGGCATCCAGTAGGAAGTACATGCTAAAATGATAACAGCAACAGCCTTTGTTGGTAATTCTGTAATCATCTCTTGTAATGCTTCTGCAGACAAATGATACATTGTGTAAGACTTCTGTTTGACAAGAATTCTTCTATTGGCAAACGAGTTGGCAATTTCAGCAAGAGAAGTTAAAGCACAGAAAAGTAAACAATAGAACAACATACCACCTCTGTTATAAGCACCGACAGTAGATTTCGGAATATGATAATACATGGAACCAACAACAAACCCCTTTGTCAAAAATGAAGACAAGTAAACCATAGTATAGGTAAAATCACCCTTCGTTCTTTGGAATCCTCTAATAATCAAATACTTCAATTGTGCAAAGTAAGTAACGGTAAAAATCGACTTCTTTCTTTGACCGCTTTGCTTTCTTTGAGAAGTTGCTAAGGCGAGTCTAGCTTTGGTTTCCTCAGCATTGTGGCTGGCAATAAAATCGTTGTATTGATGTTGCAACGCAGCATATTCAGGTGAAGCAGTCCAGTATTCTTCAAACTCTTCAACACTGTCAGGAACTTTATTTTCGTAACCAGGCTTAACTTGTCTCGAAGAAGGTGAAGTAACGGCAGTCAAAAATTCAGGAGCTGTCATTCTACTTGGTTTTACGTAACCCATTCTCTCAAAGTATGCAACACCATCTTTGGCAGGACCCCAGTAAATTTGTCTACCCTTGTATACAACGGTGACTTTATCAAACAAATCATAAATATTTTGACCTGCCTGATAGATAGCAACAAGCGCACCACAGTTTGACATGTTAGTTGCGGTTCTCAAACATTGAGTAAATTCTAATGCAGTAGACGCATCCAAACCTCTAGTTGCATTATCAAAACAGTAAAACGATGCACCCATGGATAAAGCTTCAACAATGGAAACTCTCTTTCTTTCACCACCAGAGACACCTCTGACAAAGTCGTTACCCACTCTGGTGGAGTATGTGTGTGTCAAACCAAACACGGTACACCATAGTCTAAGCATGTTGTCAACGTATTCCTCTCTGGACATACCATCCACTCTTAAGGCGGGAGTCTTGACTCTCAAGGCAAATTGAACAGTTTCCTTGACAGTAATGTATGGGAAGTGAAAGTCCAACTCAGGGTTGTAAACAATGTATCCCTTGTACTTTTTCATCATTTCTTCTTGGTCCAATCCATCGTAGGAGAACTCACCTTCAACCTTGGTGAAGTTTTCGATTTCACCGGCACAGGCTTTTAGCAGAGTGGAACAACCGGCACCAGGCTTACCTAATGCTAGCACCAGCTCACCAGGCTCAATGATCCCCATAAAGTCCTTGATGATCTTTCTTTGCAGCTGGTTGTCCTTCTTAAAGAACTTTGTTGGCCATTTCCAGGCATCTCTGAGCATTTCGGTCACCGAAGGACCATAAGCAGCGGAGGCATCGATACCCCAGCAAGTCAAGTCCTTGAAAGCAACACCAGAAGATGCCGACTCAATACCCTGCTCGTCTGACTTATCATGGAGGTACTTCAAAAGCAGCTTCAAATCAAAGTTGTCGGGGTTGATTTCAAAGTGGTCTAAATCCGCCTTCGTCTTCGTAGAAAGAACTCTGGCAAGTGACGCAATCCTGTCAACACCTTCAGGTGTGGACAGGATTCTAGATAAATGTTGCGAGAGGTTGTCGTCTCTGTTCTGTGCCTCTGCGTCGTCGATGGGGTTAAATTCCTTAACGTCCGTTTGGACATTGGAGTCAATGGATGCAGTGTCCTCACTCATTGTGTAAGCTTGATGAAAGCAAGGTCTACTGAACTAAAAAAGTGTTGGCTTCCAAGCGTTGTTTCCAAACAGTAGGAATCCTATCGCCTATATATACGCATGCAGCTATCAAAGCGATCCGTTTTGAGGGACTTTATCGCATTTATACTCCTACTCACGTGTGCGCATCGATTTGTGTAATGGTAATCACTGTTTACAAACTAATGCCCCGGTACCACCCATATCTCTGCTTGCTTGTTGGAAAACACGCGGGTAGCCGTTCTAATGGGTGCGTTAATTTGCTAAGCAAAAATAGATTTCACCTAACACGCAAAAAACGCCCTCTTGCGATGGAAGCGCCGGGAAAACAAAAGTGTTGATAATTTCACGTAGACTCCGTTTACATCAGTTTTCTACCTTCTTTCCAATACCTTTTTTTAAAGGGCAAACACCAATGCAATAGTGATTATGGTTGTCTGTTTTCACTGACAGCTTTGTGCTCACGTCTACTGCCTGTCATTAATCCCTCACCGTGCCGTTAACCTGGCTCTTGAGGCTGTGTTGGAGGACCAGTTTGATCTCGGATAGCATGGGAAGCTATGTAATTAATATAGCTGTTTCAGCCAGGTGCCTGGAAAACGGGTGCCTTAATACAGGCTGTGTATTCCGCTTGGCCACCTGCTCATATCTATGTTGCGATTTAAAGCCATAGCTCGTGATATGAAACTGCTCAGCGGCAGAATCTCAACGCGCTGAGCATTTGATTTTCTCGAATCGAAAAAATGACTCCAGATGATTCACGCTGACAATTTTGTTGGCCCACAGCGAAACGCTCATGAGAGGAAAAAGGTTGTATAGGGAAATGGCAGGTTCAAGATTGGTGGTTCCTGTTTTACTCGTTGTGTTGCAAACTTTTCCTGCATCTTGTTCCAGTGTCCTCATCGAATTTTATTAAAACAGTAATCATAATGTCGTTATCAAGACTGCAGTTCATTAGAACGTTGGCTTCTAATGCTACCACACAGAGATATCCGTCGAACATTCTGCAGTTTGCTAAGAGTGTCGAAAAGCCGGTTCACGACTGGACCAAGGAGGAGATCAAAGAAATCTACCACACTCCGCTCATGGAGTTGGTTTTTTCGGCACAGACCCAGCACAGAAGGTTCAATGATCCGACAAAGATCCAGTTGTGCACGTTGATGAACATCAAGTCTGGAGGTTGCACAGAGGACTGCAAGTACTGCGCTCAGTCTTCCAGGTACAACACCGGGGTGGAGGCCGAGAAGATGGTGCCTGTTGACGCTGTCATTGAGGCCGCAAGGGAGGCCAAGGCGAACGGCTCCACCAGATTCTGTCTCGGTTCAGCATGGAGAGAAATGAAGGGTCGTAAAAGTGCGCTCAAGAGGATCGGGGAGATGGTTAAGGCGGTCAATGACATGGGCATGGAAAGCTGTGTCACCCTTGGTATGATTGAGAAGGACCAGTTGCAATCCTTGAAGGATTCGGGATTGACTGCGTACAACCACAACATTGATACCTCCAGAGAACACTATCCTAACGTCATATCAACCAGAACTTACGATGACAGATTGAAGACCATTGACAATGTTCAAAAGGTCGGTATCGGTGCCTGCACTGGTGGTATTTTGGGTCTCGGCGAAAGCGAGGACGACCACATCGGGTTCCTTTACACCTTGGCGACCATGGAAAAGCATCCTGAAAGTTTGCCTATCAACAGATTGATTGCAATCAAGGGTACCCCGATGCATGCTGATCTAGAAAAGAGCGGCAAGAAGCTTCAGTTTGACGAAATCCTCAGAACCGTTGCAACGGCTAGATTGGTCATGCCAGAGTCTATCATTCGTTTGGCCGCAGGTAGATACACAATGAAGGAAACTGAGCAATTCCTTTGCTTCATGGCTGGTTGTAATGCCATTTTCACTGGTAAGAAGATGTTGACCACTATGTGCACCGGCTGGGAAGAAGACAAGAATATGCTTGCTAAATGGGGTTTTGAACCTTTGAAAAGTTTCACGAAGCCAACTCTTCGTGTTCAAAAGGAGGAAACTTCAGACGATTCTCTTTTGGCTGAACAGGGTGTTGAATCTCAATCAGGTTTCAAGAAATATTCCCTTTAACTTTTACTAAACTGAGGATATTATTTACTCACTAACACTACCTACTTTTTTTTAGTTTAATTCAATTTGACTGGTGAGTAGCCTTGAACGAACGTGATATCTGGACATGAGATGCCGTCTCATAGCACTGTGTTAATTGCTTGATCCGTATCTGTTTATGTTGTTGTGACATTGTCTGCACTTTAACCTCGACAAGCCAGATACGCAATTCTGGGGTCCCCTAACAAAATCTTCATTTCTGTCTTCATTTTCTGATTTTACTTCATTATCAGAACGAAATCGTAGACCTATCTCAAATACTTTATACAGTAGGTTTAACTATTTTTTGAAATCAGACAAAACATAATAGACAACCTACTTTGCCTATAGCTTAGCAATGATGTTAGTATAAGCAGGGATTCAAATATACTTCATGAGAAGCATTTTAACCAATTTTTTTCAGCTTGCGCTGAGCTAAACCTTTTTTGTAATTTTAGCAAGTAATTAGCAAGACTTAAGCAGTATTAAAGCCAGTTTGTGGTCTATACTGGCGAAACTCAAAGTCAGCCACCACAAGGCTCTATTTGTGTTTAACATAAATTTTGAAATCAGATGTGAAATTATAAGATAGATAAATTTACTAAATACTGTAGTAGGAAAACTGCTCTCACATGATAGTTCTGAAGAGCCTTGCTACAGCGAACAGTGCATTAACTAGCATTTCCGATAGCTGCTTAACATTTAGTTAAAAAAGAATTCTCTTCTCAAAAAATCGATCGCCAATGATGGTAAGGTTCCGGTGCTTCCGTAAGTACACCAAACAACCAGAAGGGCTGTAATAGTTGCCAAAGCATTGGGTCCACTGAAGTTTTTTTGTGGCAGGCACTCACTTTTGATCCTAGCTCAACCACTCTCCCTAGAACAAAACTTACTCCTCGACTTGAAAGAAAGCACATAAGGAAGGTTTTCCCAACTTATAATCACTTGAATGATTTATGAGATTGTTTTAGCATCTGATTAAGCCTCAATGTCTGTAACTAAACCGCTAAGTTTTTTTCTGCGCCTTTTGCTGTTTTAATTCAGGGTGTAGAAAAAATTGATAATTCGCTAGTGATAATTTCTGAACCCCCGCTGCCAACCTCTTTTCCCTTCCTTAAACAGCTAGGCTAATTTGAAAAACTTTGGCTCACTAAAAAAGGTATGATGTACGACTGTTGATTCTAGAAAATTTTTTTTCATAAAAAAAAATCAATTCCTAAAATTGATGCAAAAACTATTTCAACTACATAACCCAAAAAATTGACCTAACAAAAAATATTCTGCTCAGTTTATAAATTATATTGTAAGATAGTATCTGAGATTCTATCATGCCAAATATAAACATTAACAGAACTCGGTAAATACCTAAATGGGTTAGCTAAGCAAGTTTAGCTTATAGAGTTCGTAAATGCAAATATCTATAAAAGAGCGAAACGTCGCTTTTTGTTTATAAACCTTATTTAATGGTATGTAGAGAAACAGTTTGAGTACTATTTAGTGACTTTAACATATCATGATAAAAAGCTTATAAAGATGCATATACAAACTTCATGCATGCTGACGAGTTAAGGTTTGGTGCCTATAAAAATCAATAGTCTATTTTCAGTTAGCTAGCTACGGTATTCACATGGAAACTTGGCTATGTAGTGAGCATACATTTTTGATTCATTGGAAACCTTTTTATTGAAATAATAATAGCGTTATTTCAACCTTTATGATTAGCAAGTTATTATTAAGCAAGTTCTAATTTTTCGTCATAGTTTATTTTCCACTATTGCATTTAAAGAAGCTCATGTGTGTATGCTCATCCAATATCTTAATTACTCTTTAGACTATAACCGAAATTTTCAAATAAATACTATTTATAAGAAATTTCGAATCTAGGTAACTTTACACCCTTCACCACAGATGATCATGCTTTCAACCTTTTTTTTTCATAAATGTCACTCCCTCATTATCTTACGAAAGGATTATGTTTGTAAAAAAATATTGCGATTAACAGCTATATTCATAGATATTTAAAGAATTATGCTTTGAAAATGTTCGAACTAGTTGAGCTCATTTAGGCATCAGATATTTTGCACCGAAAGGGAAGATATGAATCGTGGAAAATAGATGATGTGCACCAATCTAGAACATTTGCATTTTTCTTTATAACAATTTTTTTTTGGATTGTTTTAGTTAATTGGTTGCTCAAACAGTGTATGTTATTTTATTGGATGGGTTCAATAGTGAAGGTTTTGACGAGATGAAAATACAGCAATTTCACAGATGAAAAAATGAAAAAATGAAAATACTTTTTTATTCCTTTGAAGCCTTTTTTTAAAGCTGAAATGCTAAAATGGGCGTACAGAGATATTAAGATTTCATCAACTCGATTATCTAATTTGTGAAACCTGTCTTCAATATGGCGGAAGGTTGCTTAAAAAAGACAAAAGGTAAAGTCTATCAGAATACTAAAGGATTAACTCTTTTGTGTCAATTTATGAATTGAGTATTATTTGAAATTTTGAAATTGTACATTTGTACTCTACTAGCGTTAAGATTGCATATAAAATATACTGATAGGGATGATAGGTGTGAGGTTAAACATAATTTTTCTCATAATGATTTGTGGATTGCTTAATAAAGTTGTGCTATTCATCGACATTTGTGTGAATACTTTCGAGCCAGTTTGCGCATAAAAAAATATGATATTCAGTAATTGTTTCTTCTCATTCTAGCAATATGGGTAACTTGAAAGTTTTTTTTGTTCTCTTGGGTGATGTAGTTGCTACTTGAGTAACAGTAACAGATCATTTACATTCACACTTGAGGGACGCTTACGGCACTAGGAATAATATAATGCCAGTCCATCACTAATTGGAATTGCCACGGGATGTCAACGGACAGCAATAGTTGCATATTATTGCAAAAAGTAGCTCTGACTAAAAGCCTTGATATCTGGTATTTTTCACCATTTGTTTTCCCTCAAGACATATACCGTGCTCATACAAGCCTGAAGGTATTACTGAAATTACTGCAAAGGGTTCTGAGATATATAACCATTCAACCTTGCAACTATTACTAGTAACAATCCCTCTACCAGCTGTTTCTTAGGATGGTTTTTAGCTCAGCCGAATGATGAAGTGCGCTAAAATGACTATGAACTCCTAGTACAACTTCATCACAACTAAAACATAAGCAAACTAGTGATAGAAATCAAAGGCACTTTCCCAGAAGGCGCGTCTCAACTTCCCACAATTGATAAAAACTTTTAGCCTTATCATATCCTGTAGCACATTCCTCCAATCGCAAAATTTGTCAATATTCAAGGTTCCATCACCACTATCTCCGTGATTGCCACGCCACTTGTAATTGCGTCTAGTGCCATTTTCCTTACTGTGAGCCATAAACCAAACAAAGTGTATAGTTGTGTGTATACTGTGATTTGAATTTGTTAGAAAAATTGTCTTGTTCCCAAATGCAAGGCACTCTATCTGTTTATGATAAAAACTGCTCGTTTAGAGTCAGAACAAAACAAACAAAGTGGTGCTCTCAAATTGGACAAGGTTATAAAATCAGTTTTCTGCTTGCAGCGACTATAATTATTTAATAGGCCTGAAATGTAGGCCCAGACCGCTTTTCAGCACTTGAATGCAACAATAGCAAAAGCCAAAATATAATTGATTTTGCCCTAAACCAATCACAACAGTCTTTTCGACTCAGTAAATTGGCTTTATATCAACATTTCTTTTATTGTGCGTTTACCAAATGTTCACCAAATATGATTTCTCACTCACAAAACATATAAGCCGAGTGATTCAAACAATAAGAACAAGTGTCGTGGCATCCTGCTCCCCTTACAGTCTAGCCTTGATCATCAACCCATGTAATGAGTATCTTTCTAATTAACCCTCACCTGTTTTATGAATGTTGTCACAGACCACCGAACTTTCAGTTCATTTAGTTTTTCTGTGCTTCACGATTGTGTAATGTCGTTCTGCGTTTCTTGGGGCTTGCTTTGCCAAGGTTCACGGAAGTACCTCGAAACGACTGAGTCTCAATACAGTTACCGATTGGCATCGGTAAAGGGCAAAACCTATGAGCAAAATGGCAGTCCCTGCGCTGATTGGCATTATATTATTGTTAGACAGGAACTTATGTCCACTAACTCCTTTGTTAATATAATAAACCAATAAAACGAGGGTGTGAACCTCAATGGCGGCTGGGGGTGCCAGCTAAATGTAGCACAGAAGTTATCGGCCCGAGGATCACACGCCAGTTATTTTCTGAAGTTAATAATATCGTACTCGTTTCGTTAAGGCACAAAATTTATTGTATTGTTGTCGCATTTAACGGACTTTGAGGACACAAAAGGGTTGAAATGCTGCCAAGACAACATTTACAAATAATTACGGGAGAGCCTTTAAACTGACGCATTTATTTCAAACGCAACCTTTTGCTGCTGCTATCTTTTGCTGCATTTTTCTCGAATGGACCCTCACCATAATAAGCTTGCATTGTTGTTTTGTAGGGTTAGACCCACTGGAACTTAACGGACATAAAAAAGCCTAATGATGTTGCTACTTGTAACTGCCGATGCGCTGAAAGCCTATTGTGCTATTGTTCTGGATCTGCGGTCCCGAATTGTTTTCGCACAATGCAGAGCGGAATAACACAGTGGAATAGTGAGTAGTTATGAGTCTCAGAAACACTAGCGTTTTCCATGTAAACGCCAACAACAAATATAATGGCAAGCTGTACCAACAGCTTTTTGGATTGAAGACACTGTTGCAGTAGCTCTGATAAGGTGATCAGAAGATTCAAGTGGTGAGACCCTATGCCAGTGATCTCCCTCAGGGCCTTTTTTTTTATCACAGTGCGAAGTGGATATAACCGAGGTAAAAATCGAACATTCCTGTTTCAAAATTAGCGTGATTTTTTGGCAAATGAATACACCAATGGTTTTTTGCCAGGACCAGCACAATAACGTATTATTGACAAATTGAATCTCTTCAAATGTTTACAATTAAACGATATTTCCGTAAAGGGATTAAATGATGAAAGCACTTTTTACATAAAAAGAAAAGATAATTCCATTGATCTTGGCATGTGCTCTTGGCTTTTCTACAATAAAGTAATAAGTAATGAAGTTGTTGTTTTTCTTTACTTGGCTGTTCTTTTTGGAATCAGCACACGCTCGTTCCAAGTGGACAACTTTGCGCGTTGGTAATGGTGCTGCAGAGTTCTCCACTTGTTCCACAATTATAAGCACACAATTTAGTTGGAAGTACGGTGATGGTACTAGCAGCAGCAGCTCAAGAGGTGGTCATGGTCATAACGGTGGTAGCTCTAGTTCGAGCACCCCATCGGCATTGTGTGCTTACCCTCCTGCCATCGGTACTGCTTTATACTGTGCTTTTGAATATGCAAACTATGATAAAAAAATCATGAACAACATTTATGATCAGTTTGTGTCATACTGTAGTAATGCTACTTATGATGTGGACTATTTTAAGAAGCAGTATGAAAACGCTACAGCGTACTACCGACCTCGCCACGGGAATTCCTCTAAGGCAATCACAGTTTACTACCCAACTTTACCGGACCTAAGCGCCGGTGAAACGACAATTCTAGGTATCAGAACATACTATTCAGAGGTTGATAACTCTACTTGGTTTGCAGTTGGTATTGTTGGCTTTTTTGCTTTCTTTTCAATCATTGGTGGTCTCTACACCCTTGCAAGAGCTACAGGTTACACCAAATCTATCAACCAGACAAAATTTGCAAAACTTTGCCAGAAATATATTATTTATCCAACGGTTGCCCCAAATGGCAGATACAGTACTGATTATGGATGGAAATATTTTTCAATTTTGGTTCCAAACAGAGTCCAATTTTTTCTAGATTTCTTACTTTTTGCTTTGCATATTGGTATCTATTGTTCACCATATCATATTAAGGATGGTAGTTATTATTTTGATGATGATGTGAAAACATGGACAGAATTTCTTGCTTACAGATCAGGTATCATGGCTTTTGGTATGGTGCCATTGATCGTATTATTTGCTGGTAGAAACAACTTTTTGATGTACATCACTGGTTGGTCATACACCACTTTTCTTCACTTTCATAAAACTGTTGCAATTTGGATGTGCATTGACGCCATTATCCATTCCGCTGTTTATACTGAAATTTTGAAGGGCAGTTTCAAGAAAAGATTGACTGGTCAATTATATCTTCAAGCAGGTGTTTCGGCAACTGTTCTTGCTTGTGTTATGAGTGCTTTTGCTTTCCATGCAATCAGAAAAAATTATTATGAAGTATTCCTTAATCTTCATATTTTAATGGGTGTTGGATTTATTGCAATGTGCTGGTACCATTGTGTTGATCTTGGTTGGTGTGAATGGCTAGTGGCTGCAATTGCTGTTTGGGGTTTTGACAGAGCGGTGCGTATTATTAGAATGACCGGCTTTGGCTACCGGACTGCTACTTTGACTGTGGTTCATGACGAGCTTATACAAGTTGTCACTACAAGACCTAAATGGTGGACAACTTCTTCAGGCCAATTTGCCTTTTTATATTTTGGTGGATGGCTATTTTGGCAAAGTCACCCTTTTACTGTTGTCTGCAAAGAAGATAAAATCTATGCATACATCAAAGTTAAAAAGGGTCTAACAAAATACCTTTGGAGACGTGTCAAAGATACTAAGCAACCAATTAGCTGGAAAATTTGCATTGAAGGCCCTTACCCTGCAATCGGTAATTCTGGTGTCAGAAAGATGGATGAAACGTTGATTTTTGCAGGTGGTTCCGGATCACCTGGTATGCTGGATACTGCCTCAGAAGTTAAGAATGGTAAACTAATTTGGGTTGTTCCTACTTTATCAATGGCAAAAGGTTATTCTTCTTTATTGCAACATGTCAAAATTCCAATTTCAATGTACATTACGAAAGAAACTGGTGATGGCGGTTTCATTGACTCATCTCAACTATTTGCAGCCTCTGATGTAGAATCTTCCACAGATGCTGAGTGTAAAAGTTTGGACCAAGAAAAAGCTATTTCATTTGAATCAAGCTCGATTGAGATCAACTATGGTAGACCTTCATTACCTGAGATATTTGATCATGAGATTAGTTCAAGTTCAGCTTCTAGCATTGGTATAACTGCTTGTGGTCCACCAAAAATGATGGATCAAATAAGAAATCTGGTGGCAAGTAGTGTCACAAAATATGATAAGAGTTTTGACTTTTTTGATGAGCTGCAAGTTTGGTGATTATTTCATTTCATCAACAGCTTGATTAATTTTATAGTTCTGTATTCGCTTGCTAATTAATTGATTTATTTCCCCTTTTTGACGAACTAAAAACTCTAATGAAAGCAGAACGAATTTTGAATTATTGGCAATCTGTTGAAAAAAACCATGCCAAATTGAAAGAATATAACATGCTGTTAAAACATTGCGCAATCTTCAAAAACGATTCGAAAGTTAACTTTGATCAATGAAACACTTGGATAGAGCAAAAGAGTATAAAGTTGAGAAAAATCGTTATTTTCTAAGGTTCCATATCATTTTACATACAGAAAAAAACTCAATGTACTTCTTGAATTCAATATCTTTTTTGATAGGTCATATCAGTTAATTACATAGCTGATCCAATGAATTCTTCTATTTCTCACGTTGATCTTCTTATGCAGCTGTGCGTAAAAACGTGATTAAAAGATTTTAATCCTAAAAAATGCTCTGTAGAAAATTTTAAAATGTAAACTTTCAATATAATGAAAGGAAAGGTATGTTTTATAGCCTTTGTAATGAAGACACACAATCAGATAACTATCCTTTTCTTTTAATAACTGTTTTTGGAATATTTAAACAAAGAGTTAAATCTTAGTAAATATGCGAGAAAAAAGGTTGAAAGTTAACCAAATAAAATAGAAAATAGTCTTACTGTGTATTTAATAGTAAAAGACAAATAACATGCAATTTATTGTTTCACAGTGTTTGATTTTTTTCTGTCACAAAAAAAAGTAATATGTTTAATGTGACACGATGCTCCAAGCTTTTAAAAAATATTTAAGAGGAAATATGTAAATAGTCGCATAGCTCATTTCTTAATAGTTTTTTGTTGGTCGTTTCAATAAATAAATCGATATTGTTTGTGCTGAACAAAATAGCATCAATAATAGGATCAATGGCGTTACACTGACCAACCGATTTGGAAAGAGATAACACTACATTATCCAAAGATTGTATTTTTTTATATTGCAATCTTTCAAGGTGTTGAAGCATCTTTTTTTCAAGCATTAAAAAATCATCAACCACAGGATCATAATTGACCGGAAGATTGTGGCTCAGAGAAGCTAACCATGCATTCCTTTCCTTATTGCTATTTGTCTCCCAGTAGTAATCTCTCGACATTGTGAAGATGAAACCAGTCGGATTCTCTTGATCTGCTTGGATATTCACAATTTCTTCAAATCCCCAAGTCCGTCCTATTTGAACAACGTTATTTGAAGATTGTTTTGCTTTATGTAACTCAACCTTTCCTGAGATATTAATGCTCAAAATCAAAAACCTTAGTTTCTTGTTTGTTTTGGCACTGTCTAAGGGAGGCCTGGAACTAGAGAACTTGGAGTCTTCAATAATTCTGACATGGGACAAATAGCGTTTCAACTTCTTACCCTCAGAATTTCTTTCTTTAAATAAATATTTAGTTATATTGTTCATATCTTGACAATACTGAAAGTCAATCAATTCATCATTATGCTTCTCTTGCTGATTTATAGGCATCTTATTTATTGCAACTAAAAAGATCGTTTCAAAACAAATAAATTTTCAAAAGTCAAATATGCTCAGCATAGAGATCCTCATTTTTCACACAAATAGAGAAAGATCAATGCAAAAAAAACACTTTTTAGTAAAATTAACAACTATTGGGGAAGTAAAAAAGTCTGCTATTTTTTTATAGCTACAAACTTTTCTAAATCATTTAAACATTTAATATGTTTTGATTATACATAATTTTGACTTTAAAAGAATCCAAATTAACTTAATAATGATTTTGAAGTTTTCGATTTATCTAGTACTCGTCTTTTCTTTAAGCATAAAGCCCTTAATTTATGATTTTTCCAAATTTAAATTCTATCAGTCAATTCTAGATCCAATGCCAAACTGCTACTGAGATTTAAATCATAGAAGACTTTCTACCTTTATGTAGTGTACTAACACTGTTAGACCAATACTCAATATATACATAGTTTACACAATTTTTGCCATAAATCAAGCTTAAAAAATATATGTTTACGATACTAATAATATTTTACTCTTGAAAACAGATGAAACCTTGAATTGATTTTACCAAAGGTAGTATTTTTGTGATGATAATTGCACTAAAATATTAGAAACTGTAAAATTTGTTTATTAGCAAATATAAATTGAACATATATAAATATGATGCAAATTGGCTTTCATATCTAAAAAGGAATGCTGATTAAAATTATTAAATAATATACTATTCGAATGCAAAAAAAAATTAAAAGCATTTATCCTACTAGTACAGTTAATTCATCAAAGCTTATCACATTTTTTCTTTTGTATAAATACTCTACAGTAATAAAATTTTTCCATGTTATCATGTCACCTTCAACAAAAGTTTTGAGTATCCATGTTTTAGCATACTTGTTACTAAATAGTTATGATTGTGAAATAACACTACAAGTGAGTAACTACTCTTTTGTAATTCATTTGCAACAAATAATCAAATCTAACAAATTGATCAATTGTCAAGAGAAAACTAAAAGTATTAATCAACAAATAAATTCGAAAAAAAATAAAAAACCAAGTGCTTGAAATGTTTCATAGTTTATAGATTTGAAGTAAAAAGAGGTCACATGTCAGAAATACTTTGGTTCAATTTGTAGCTAACTAAAAAGCGGTTGTTTATTTGCTCAATAAATTTCTTTTTTTTTGCTTCCACGAAATGAAAATGATTCATCTAATCTGTGTTTCCTTCATTGCATTTTCTAGAAAAATGCTGTTTCTGAATGTTTCCTGTCAAATTGCAGATTAAATTAAGAATGAAATTATATTTATTCATTTTGAACTTTGATGGAAATCTTGTTAATGCTTCAAGTACGCATTCAACGAAATATAAACGTCACCAATTTTTTTGAACATCTACAGTTACCTGAAGTATCGATCAGACAATAAGCCATTCTGATCAAGGTATATGTTCATACAGAAAGTGCAATGCAAGTTTTGGCTTACATTGGTCAAAACACTAAATTTCACTTTAGCCTTTTTGTTAATTGAAATTGGAAACTTGATTTTATTTTCAATTAATATTTTGTGTATGAAAGGTTTAGATTTTACTTTTCCTTTCATGATTCCTTTTGTTTTACTCAAGTATCCAGAGCATAGATCAATACTCGCTATTTGCTTAAAAAGTTTGGTTCACAATACTTTACAATTAGTAAAAAGCTGAAAAATTCGTAGTTATAAGTTGCTCTTTCAAATCAAACACTAGTGGCAAGTATCTTGGTAACTTCTCCGTCCTCTGAAATTTCTAATCCAATTCCTCTCTCATTTGTTTGGTGCTTGATATCCCATTCCTCTAATTCCTCTAATTTAACCTTGACAATAGTATTACCCATTTCACCATTATCGAGACGATAAATTAGTTCTCTATGGACGTATTTGCCAAGTTTTGGTAATGTGTATCTCCAAACAAAATAATAACCAATACAAAGACCAAATAGGCAAATTGTGACAATAGGATACGTAGCATAAAAAAATGTAACATCGCTACCAATTAGCGTCCCCTGAGGAGGAACAAAGGCAATAGCAATCACCATCAACTGGAATAGAAAATTGATTATTATTAATGGTAATGGGAGGTAGTGACCTTTTTTACCTAGCCCTCTTAGATTGCGTTCTCTCCGGACTTTCAAAATACCAACAATCAGAAATAGAGAGAAAAAGTACGATGCATATGTTCCTAAATCTGCAATAAAATTATATGCAGAACCAGCTGGTGGTGCAAGAACCATAATAATGTTAACTAACCATGTAATGAAAATAGGACCAATAGGGGTTCCCAATGGACGAGTTTGAATCCAAAAGGCAGGAAATGGCAGCACACCTTGTCTACCACACTCTCTCAATCCTCTACTATGAGAAACAATAGCAGTAATCAAATGGCCCAACGCAGATAGTGCAACCATAGCAGATAAAGCACTGGTTGCTCTTTCGTTATTGAAGACTTTCTGGAAAAACAGCGTTGCAATAGCTAACGAAGAGGATTTTATTTCCGCAGGAGAGGCAGAAGCATAATATCCAGTGATAATTAGGATGTAAACAATGAAAATAACAAACATTGAAGCAGGAACGTAAATTGAATAAGTTCTCAGCAAATGCTTGGTATTTTCATCTTCAGACTTGTTCTTACCACGTGCATGTTCAGCGACAACACCAAAGGCATATCCAGCACCACTATATGAAAAAGCAACTTTAATAATGGAGTTAGCAATGTTGTTACCATTGGTTGTTGTACCTTCCCAAACGTTGTGAAAACTTTGGTGAGGATCTTGAACTCTAGTCCCACCACCCAAAACAACCCAACCCGTGATGATCATGAACGCCAAAAAAATGATTTTGATACCACCAAGTACATTTTGCAAACGTAAAGCCAGCTTGGTGTTAGCGGCAACTAAAAGACAACCAAAGGTCAAAACGCCAACGGCAATACCACGGTACCTCCACTCAGTAACCTCACTACCTGCTGCTTTCAGAATATACTGACCAAACGCAAGTGCACTACCGGTGGTGTAAGAAAGAACAACAGAAACTGCAGCATACATTGTTGGTATCATAAATTTAGGTTTTGGATAGGCTTGTTCTAAATAAGCAACGTCACCACCGTTTCTTTTAGGAAAGTAACCCGCATACTCAATGTAGATGTAAACATGAAAAATCGGTAAAGCAAAACATGTAATCCAAAGCACGTAGGTAGAACCAACTGATCCCATAGATTTTAAGATAGAGGAAGGAGTGACAAAAATACCAGTACCAACAACACCTTGTAAAATTAGCATAATAACACTAAAGGGGCCAACGGCGTTACCTAATGGATTCACTACTTCTAAGGGGGTAGATACGAGGTTGTCGCCTTCTTCCTCAATACCAGACAGTCCTGAATTGTTGGTGAGACTTTTCTCTGCAACATTAGTTGCGAATTTGGAACTGTCAGAAATGCTTACTGACATTATTGCGTATGATTAACTGGTTTATCATCTTCAAGCACATAATCAGAGGGTAGGGTGTTGCTAGGTATTTATATGCTTTGGCGAAATACCAAAGAAGACACACAAAGCTACCACTCGTTAGCCACAGTTTCATACTTCTTGGTCAAAATGTCATAAGCTATTGTTCCTTATTCACAAAAAATGTTGCCATGCGGCATTAGACAATGCCAAGGGCAGCAACAGTGGCACAATCAAAAGCTGGATAAACTGCAGAAACCCCTGAATCAAAATAAATTTTTGCCGTGCCAAGGCTTTTCAAGGCAATGCACGAGTAGATTTTCGTATATCTTCAGATTGCGTCTTTTACATAGCTGTAAAACCAACAAGTAATTGAGCTATGGAGATGTTGAGTCTCATCTATATAACTACAGCTGTAAAATAAAAGTGCCACAACATGATTTGTTCAATGTACGTTATTTTTTGAAAAAATTTTCAGCACGGCTTTAATGTGCCACACGGACGATAGAGCAGAAAGAATCCACATCCAGTTTTAACTGCGATTCTTTTCCTGTAAAGACTTAATATAACTGATAGTAACTGTGATCGCTGGAGCTAGTTAACAATGCATTGGCAAAGTATAAGGGCAATGTGACAAAAGTCTAGCTCTTTTCACTCTCTAATTTAACTTTCGCCAGAGGCGGATGCCGATTCTGTACGAAAACTTTTTCAACCGCTTATTCGTCATAGCTTGGCAAAAAAAGGGTAGTCATATAAGTCAACAGGCCTCACACACACAATGCGTCAGTCTATTGTTTTTGATCGATTTGCACATGAACTGTGGCAAACCTTGGTTCAAAGTACATTATCAACAAATTAAATACCTGCGCATATATCGGATTGACATTTGGGATTAATTTAGCACTCTATTTGTTAAAAAACATTGCATTGCTTGATAAAAGTACTGATCTACTCTTAAGTTAATAAAAGTAATAGTTAGGCAATCAGTAAAATTTATTAAATTTTGTAGATACATAGTTAAACTTGCCATCTAGCTATTGTGAAGCGGAGGAAAGATTCATTTACATCCAAGAATTTGGGGATGAAGATAGGTGGAATGATATGAATAAAAAAAATCGTTATGAAAATGGTTTACTAATAGAAGAGTCATAAGCAGCTTGATTAAAACAGATTGAAATTTTTTATCTGAGCGTATGCAGTTTCAAAATGTTGAAAAGACGATATCAATTTTTGGTTGAGATTTAGGCACGTGACTGAACCGGCCTTCAGGACGCTTTTCACAAAATCGTTATCTGATGCAAACCAATTGAAAAACTGCATCCTTAATTACTGACTTTTTCATTTTTTGAAGCTTCATTTGAAGAACCATAACCCAGAATCACCTCTTGTGGTTTATATCCCAATAATATTTTTTAAATTAACAAGCTCGTTCTACCATTTATTTTATTATTTTTTCGAATTAATTCAGGTATTTGGAGTTTAATCCAAAAAAACAAGTAGTTTGTATAAGATATAGAGGCTATGTTGAAAAATTTAAAAATTGAAAAATTTGTATTTCAAGCAAAGTCTTCAATGTTTAATTAAACCTTAATTACAATTTCATAAATCCGGATTTTTTACTCAAACCGTTAACTGTATATCAGGTATTAAAAAAAGTTAGATTAAAAAATGACGACTGTTTATATTGTTTCTGATTAAAGGATTAAATTGTAGATTGGTAACTACTATAAATTACGATCAACGTTGGCAATTGTTCGTAATTATGTACTACTCTTTTCTCTAACAATTTCCTCAACATATTATTATTGCCTTCAATAAATTATGCTCAGTTGTTATTTTAATGTGCAGATATTTCATCACAATTTCATCATCTTGATTTGCGTAATCGATTTTAGCTGCAAAAATTCAAATTAATTTTAAGCATGAGACAGAAGTCCTTTTGTTATATGCATTACGCCAGATTCAAAGCTAGACTGCTTCTCTCAATGTATCGATCCACGGCAGAATCTCAGCTTACTCATCAACTTAGAGTGATATGGCCTGCTATTAGATTAAATAATCAGAACAATTATTCAATTTGTACCGGAAAATGTACGTAATGAAATTCTGACCCTTATAAAGAAGCTCATTTATTCTTTCGAAAGCTGACCTTTGAGTAGGCGTTTGAAAGTATGCACCAATGGAGTTTGTGGTAGTTGTAAGCTAGCTCATGAACGTGAAGATTGAATTTAGGAGAAAAATTACATGAATCCGTAATTAAAGTAGCATCTTTTGAATGATAATCAAGTTCGTACTCTAATGCGTAGTAAGATGTTTTGCAATGAAAATATACTTTCTGTTTTATTCCTTGAAATCCCAAAAAATAACGTTACTGTTAGATCAAACAATAACTCTTATATGTGATGCCCCATTTGTTAACTTGAGCAGTTGTGATTAACAAATAAATGAAGATTCGAATAATCCTGCGAAGTTTCTTTCACATATCCAACGAAACTTGTATTTTGCCTGGGCAGCCCGTAATGGACTCCCAGCCTTTTCGACCCCCTTGATTATACAATGACGCAGGCCATCTCATCAAGATCAAAAGTTGTTGGATTATTGAAAAACTTGAATAAAATTGAAACAGCGGATGCAATATCAGGTTTGCCTGCCTGCCTGTTGATGAAATGTACGAGAAGAAAAAAGCAAAGGGTTTATATGCAAAACTAATCTATCATGGCATAATAAGAGTTTGCTATTATCTCCATGCTCATAGTCCAAATCTAGCGGTACTGTTCTCTCGTCTTTCACAAAACAAATTTTATCTACCTCAAAATGAAAGTAGGAGTCCACAATTTTGTTTACATTATCATGCATGGATGCTTTGATTTAACGGTATTGAAATATTACAAACTCCTCCTTAAAAGCTTCATGGACAATAATTCTCACTGATCTCCAATTTCTTCCTCAAAATTGATGTTGCTGCCTCAATTTGATCTAAATAACCAAGAAATACTCTATCAACGTGCACTAAAATGTATAAACGCTTCACATTGTCATACAACAAACCATGATTTTCCTGAATAATGATTAAGTTTTTGAGTAAAGTATCCTACATACGATTGTCAAGCCACAAGTTGCGTTCCGCAAACCTTTCATACATCTACTTACTATAATGCAAATTTCCGAGCCACCGTTCACTTTGTGAGGATTACGGATGTACATACATTCATTGATTTTGGTTTGATGTAATTTATTTGAATATAAACTTCGCTAACACCAATAATATATATTGAAGCCTCTGATAATATGATCCTTTTAGCGGTATCACTGATGCGAACAGAATAAAGATTTTTTGTATTTATTGGTCTTGTATCTAATAGCGAAACATAAGCTTTGTACACAGTATTGTTATCATCATTTAATTTCTCGTAAATCCATTTGGATCCGTGAAGTTTGCTCTTTTTTGGTTTGTGTGTAACCTCTAGAGAGTTCAAAAGCTTTGTAAAAATAAAGAACCTCAAGTTCATGATTCATGGCAGCTCGCCAAAAATCAGTCTCATTTGATAAATTTAAGGCTTCATCAGTTGCCAAGAGTCATTCCCATTTACTAATGTTTTCTGTTTCTTGACAAAAAAGTATGAAATCAGATTCTCGAACGTTTCCTTATGCTCAGAAGTACTGATACAAACCTGCGCTTGTTGATTTCATTTAGTGCTAAAATAGTTTAAATGTCACAGCTAATAGTAACACAGGCAAAGATCTAAATTTTTTAAACTCATAGTGTAGCTTTTGTAAATTTGAAAATGTGCTATTAAATGTGTGTGTCACCTTGCCTTACCAAAAAAAACATCTCATGAATATGAGTCTATATGCAGATAATGAAGGATAGAGACAAAACAATTTTGATAAATATGTTTGTACTTTATACAAGGTTTAAAAAAATATATATTGCAGAGACCAATTTCCATAATGTAAAAATGTAACAACTTATTGACATTTGAAAAATGGCTTAAACACTAGAATTAAATAGCCAATAATAGAAAGGGCTGACAGACAACAAAATTCTTTGAAGTGAATAATAGATACAAAATTTAAGAGTACTATCATTTTTGTAAAACTATAAAGATAGTGGCTTATTCAATTTGGTGGATATAGGGCGGTTATTACGACATCAATACCATTTGTCCTTTGGCACCGTTACAAAATTGTTATGCTTTTAAACTGTATATTGGTCACAACCGCAATAGTCAGTTCTGATAATTGCGCCTGCAGTGACACTACTACAAGAAAAAATACGGTTGAGCCTGGAACAAAGCAAGGTTTTGCGAGTACGGAAATTTATTTTTGTGATTTGACACCTTATCTATCTCGGAATTTTTATGCTCTCACAAGTTAATAAATAGCTTCTATGCCATTTGTTGAAAACAAAGTTTATATTCATAACACAATTGAATCGCTTGTTGAAATACATCGTGTTAGCTTTATTTTTTCAAGTATAAACGTTGTTTTTTTTAATTTTTTGAGGTTTTGAAGTTTTTGAACCGATTCTTCTATTTGTGTCAACACGCCTTTTTGACTCATAAAGTTTTAACTTACATAATTTCTTAATCAAAATATCAGGAGCTAAAATTTGATTAAAGTTCCTTGCAACAATGTTTGCTTTAAAAGGCAGTTATGATCTATTTTTTAAAAGTTGATCAAAAAGAAATATCAATTGACCAGCGCACTTCATGGAATAATGTTTCTTGGTCACGAGGGTGCCGGAAAATACTAGTTTTAAAAAACAACAATCACTAGAATGATGTTGCATGTGGTGGCGAGAAGATAAGGATCAGGTCATAGCATAAAGTAATATTGGACTAACCTATTTTTTTTGCACATTTTACACTAATAACTGTTACATATTAGAGGCACATGCCACTTATGGAGCATTCTGCCTTTGGTGAATTTTTGGTATGACGTTTTACGGCATATGCTAAGATCTATTGTTAAAATTATTCATTTTTTTTTTAACTATAATGTGTCATATATAATGTTTGAAATTAGTAGCTGGTCAAATAATGTTTTGCCTTTCATAATTGGATTATCTGCTGCCAACTTCAAAAGGAAAAAAAAGGTGATTCTCGGTTTAGGGATTGTATCAACAATTTGATACATGTAGAAATTTTGCTTGCAGGATATTGATACTAAAGTAAAAAACAAATAACTATTCACTGTTGCTACCCTACTAGACATTAATCAAATAAGTTAGTTGAGTGAGTGTGCTTCAATTAGCGATCACTTTGAATTATCTGCATCTACTCAGAATATAATTAGACTCTATTTTTGCATTTTAGGGGGAAGACTTCTTCGACTTAAAATTCTTCAAAAATGTTTGCCTAGAACGAGATAAAACAGATTTCATCGTAGAAGAGTTATTTCAGCATTTTAATCATTTAGAAATAGAACAACATGTGGTACAAGTAACGATGGAGGCAGTTCTTTCAAGTTACTATTTTTTTTCCAGGATGAAAAACTTGGTTAGAATTTTAATCTGCTTTGCTCATCCTTGTGTGCCCTCCTCATAAGCTACCAATTCTTCTGGCGATTATCCCCAAGAGAATAATTTCTTTGCTCTTAATCTGCAATTCAGGGTTTCAATCTGCAGGAAAAGATTTCAGAGTCATAAGCTCGCTAAGCAAGTTCGGTAACAAAAGTAATGTTTATTGTTATGCACAAGTACTACTGCATCATACATGTTATTGTAAATAATGCTCATCTCAATCAATCAATTATTCTTCACAAAAGATAGCGTTGAAAATTTCATAGATACTGTGTACAGGGAAAAAAGTTTCAGCTCTGTTGAATTTTTGATGAGACGGGTTAAAGAATTGACCTAAATAACCTATGCATGCAATGAAAGTATTTTTACCACTTATTTGCTTTGATCCCTTTTCTGAGCGACAGAATGCTCAAAAAAGAGAATCATTTGAGTTCATGCAATATTTATGCTGTGCAATGTATTTGATGTAACTGTTTAAATGCGAAGTAAGCAGCTTGACTTTTCCCAAGCAGCGCCCTTACTAAATAACTAAATAGCCATCCAAAGGCTCTTTATATCTGTGTAAATTTAATCATAATCCAAAATGCCAGAAGTGTGTAAAATGGCTTGAGTATTTGAATCCACTTGCTATACATTCAAAAGACTTGCTCTTTGCAAAACACCACAATTTTAAATGCCATGCTCTGTACATAAATTTGTAAGACAAGCTCGTAGCACCCCAGCCCAGAAATTTTGTTCTGGTATAAGATAGATGCAGCCAACAAGAAACTACGTTTTTGCGTTTCGACTGAACTGTAGAAACTTCGTATAAAAAGTCAATTCATTAGTTTGTTCCATCTTATGATGACAACTGATAGTAAATCAAAGCTGCCGAGCAAAAATTTTAGCTATCACCATAGAAAAAAATTTATTCAAGGCATATCTTTCGATCAAGAATCAAACATGAAGCTCTTAAAGTTTTTATTGACTCTAGGCATTCCCAAACACAGTCATCCAAAATACACACTTATAGATTGGCCATACAGCTGGATGAGAAAGTTGGGTTGCAACAGACCATCTCAAACTTGAAAAAAGAATTGAATGCATCGTGAGAGACGTGCATTCTACACTCAAGCAAAGACATTACACTGTTGCGCAAGTGATTGTGTAGCGTGGTTCGACTTTTAAATTCTTGGAGTAATGTCTTAGCCGCCTGATGTATTCAAGTGATGACTCAGTACATGTTGTTCAGTTTGCTTGGAATACAATACCTCTTGAGCAAACTCGTTATCTTTTGAAGAAACATCACTACGTGCATTAACGAAAAAATTCCCTCAAATACGTCATAATCAATCAAATAGCAATATAGCTTGTTCAACAATGCTCTGGTGCAAATGCACATTGCGTCACGCTATCAATACGCGGTGATGAAACAGCTCACATTGACAGCAACGACTCTCGCCACACAAAGTTGAGCACTTGCGTAAGACCAATGTAAACAAACACCGACCCCTATTGTTATTTGCTGTCCATGCGAGAATTTGGGACAGGAAAGACTTTGCAATAGCTTTGTTCCCTGTTACGCAGACGAGCTGATGTAGGCTAGACGAGTGGCAATGCGATTCGCTGATACAGCACCCGTTCACTTTCTTGAACACCGGGAAGTTAAACCTACAGATATACAATTCCCATAAAACAAAGTTAGTTCTCAGTTATCGAATATGACTGGAAGGTGTTACTATTACAAGAGTTAGTGAAAGAAGTGGTCAAACTTTAAAAGGGTAACAACAACATTTTGAAGCATCCCACAAGCTGAAGATCAACACGCAAGCACAGCAAACTGGCTGTTCAATCAGGAAGGGCATGGAAGAAAAGGAATTTCTACCACCATGTTTATTATTTTCTATTTTTGTCCATGTTATTTCACAAACGGCAATCTTTTAGTTTCTTGTTCTATTATGAGTTTTCCGTGTAGCAATAATGTAAAAAGCATTCTCGCTCTTTTTATGTTTTTGACTGCAAGTGGCAGTGCATGGCATTTTTGTTC
Source organism: Saturnispora gosingensis (assembly GCA_030570395.1). Lineage (NCBI taxonomy): Eukaryota > Fungi > Ascomycota > Pichiomycetes > Pichiales > Pichiaceae > Saturnispora > Saturnispora gosingensis. The sequence goes on from JAJLVU010000025.1 coordinate 38,206, forward strand.
TTTTTGCGATGCTAATATCTAATAACTACCCTTGGTAACCAATATTATTGAGAAAATAACTCTTACAATTTTATGAGAATATGTCAAACGCTTTTGATAATTAAGCTTTGGTATTGTACAGCTTCCATATTCTGAGCAATTTAGAACGTACGGCGTGACTACTAAATTTTTTAGAAGTGGAATGCTTGCTCCCTGTTGTTACATGCTAAAAACGGGGCTCTGATAGCAATCGAATCGACTAGTTTGCAGACACTGCAGTTCGGAAAATAAAATGGTACCGAGCAACTATTTACCGAATTTTTGCAGATAGAGATTACAGGTCGAAGATCGAAAAATGGATATCTGATGGTCTAGCAAGAATGAAAAGATTGATTGTCGACATGCACAACAGCTTTCAGCTATCCCTGGGTTTGTCGCAAAACAACTTCCGTTACTATAGCAAGAACAGTAAGCAATAATAAAAGGGTCTCGCGGACGTGAAATTCCCAAAATAACAACTTTTCAACTCCGGTAATTATTTTCGGAAATTATTGTAGCAAAAATCAGCATGCAAGACAAAGCTTTTGATCTTGCTTCCGGACATCGCAAACAATATGTCCTCACGACTATTCAAATTCATTAACGCTTAATTTTTACAAATCAATAACTTGAGGATGCCTTCTCGGAGAAGTCTGACTGCGTGTTCTATATTGGAAAAATGACGCAAATGAATAGTGAAACAAATTGAACATTTTGAAATTTCCAAAGTTGTGTTTTTGCAGCAACCGTTTATCTACGGCGTTACTTTTTTTTCGCTCCCACTAAAAATTTTCGAAAGAATTTGTTTACATTCTTGTGATAAGGAGCAATCAAATTGAGCTCAATTCATGTGCAGCATTCTGCTTCGTGGAAAAGTGAATGTTAAAAATCATTTTTAAACAATTTTTTTCACATTAAACAATGGTTTAAATCTTTGGAGCATGTAAGAAAGCAGTTTAAAGACGTAACAAAATATCACACCCTAAAAGTGACACTTCGATATGAACTGGTGACAGACAGCAACCTTGATGGCCACAACAGCCTTTAGCAACAATTCTTTTAGACGGGAAAGGTAATTCTTTTTACATATTCCGTGAGCATGTTTTGCTTTTTCCACAGATGGATAAATAACGCTACATGCATAGCAATGTAGCAAACTAATGTCGAGGGCTTGAAATTGAATCTCGTTTTGAAAGTCAATGCATAATATGCACAGCAACCAAACACAGGATTTTGAAATTAAAATATAAAGGGGTTCATTGCGCTTCCTATACCACGTTCTATCATGAAACAGCGCACAATAATGAAGTCAACACTAATTTTTCTGGTAAATATTTGCCTGTTGTGCTTTGTTTCTCCCTCATTGGCAGCGGGTACAATCTTCTCTTCTGCAAGTGCATGCAAATTTTCAGATTTAGACTCTGGCAATGGGTTCTTGGTCAAATACTATGATTATCCACTTGATAATACGAAGTTCAAAACTACTCAATTTATGGCCAGCGGATACTTGACAGATACTCCACTCTCTAGTGCAAGCAGTGTTTCTGACGCCACAATTTTGGTTACTAATGTTGACTACGGTTCAACTGCTCAAACGGTAATTTACGGAATGAATGTTTATAACTCTCATTTTCTTTTCGAGTATACAGGTTACTTTATTGGTATGTTACATTTTCTATATTTAAGCTCATACAATATTTTGTTTCAATCAAACTTATACTAACATTTTTTTTCACAGCGCACGTTACTGGCTTGTATACATTTCAATTTAATCAAGCAGATGATGGTATAATGGTATGGCTTGGAAGTGGTGCTTTTGATTGCTGTGATGCTAACACTCAAACTAATCCACCTACTGATGCCGCAGACACTGCAATCTTTGTGTCGACAGACTATTTCGATAGCCCTTCTGCTAGTACAACATCGTTGATATATCTTGTTTCTGGTTATTATATTCCAATGAGAATTGTTTGGGTTAACTACACCGGTGCTGCAAAGTTTAATTTCTCCTTCTTAGATCCTAGCGGAAAACAAATCACTGATTTCTTGAATAACATTGCTGCTCCTGCCGCAAGTTCTTTATCTCCAGATAAATGTACAGCAGGAACTGTTTCTTTACCAGGAACAACATCAATAGCGTCTGGCACACAAGCTACAACATTTACTTCCACCTCAACTTACTCAAATGGTGGCGTTGTGACTCAAGTTGTTGTTGTCGACCCATTGAGTACTACCACTGTGACTTCTGGTACAGCGCAACCAACCACTTTGACATCCACATTTAGCGATGCTGACGGCAATCCTACCTCCACTGGTATTGTGGTTATTGAACCAGTGCCATCGTTTAGTACAACCACCATCACCTCCGGTACCGACAAGCCTACCACCGTGACATCTACATTTAGTGATGCTGACGGCAATCCTACATCCACTGGTGTTGTTGTAATTGAGCCATATGGTGCTACCACCATCACCTCCGGTACCGCTGCGCCAACCACATTTATCTCAACGTTCACGGATGCTGATGGCAACCCTACATCCACTGGTCTAGTTGTTGTTGAAGGATACGGTGCTACCACCATCACCTCCGGTACCGACAAGCCTACCACCGTGACATCTACATTTAGTGATGCTGACGGCAATCCTACATCCACTGGTGTTGTTGTGATTGTGCCATATGGTGCTACCACCATCACCTCCGGTACCGCTGCGCCAACCACATTTATCTCAACGTTCACGGATGCTGATGGCAACCCTACATCCACTGGTCTAGTTGTTGTTGAAGGATACGGTGCTACCACCATCACCTCCGGTACCGACAAGCCTACCACCGTGACATCTACATTTAGTGATGCTGACGGCAATCCTACATCCACTGGTGTTGTTGTGATTGTGCCATATGGTGCTACCACCATCACCTCCGGTACCGCTGCGCCAACCACATTTATCTCAACGTTCACGGATGCTGATGGTAAGCCAACCTCCACTGGTGTTGTCGTTGTCGAAGGCACCGCCACCCTCTCCACCTCCACCATCACCTCCGGCGACAAGCCAACCACCTACACATCCATCTACACTGACGGTAACGGTAAGCCAACCTCCACTGGTGTTGTCGTTGTCGAAGGCACCGCCACCCTCTCCACCTCCACCATCACCTCCGGCGACAAGCCAACCACCTACACATCCATATACACTGACGGTAATGGTAAGCCAACCTCCACTGGTGTTGTCGTTGTCGAAGGCACCGCCACCCTCTCCACCTCCACCATCACCTCCGGCGACAAGCCAACCACCTACACATCCATCTACACAGACGGTAACGGTAAGCCAACCTCCACTGGTGTTGTCGTTGTCGAAGGCACCGCCACCCTCTCCACCTCCACCATCACCTCCGGCGACAAGCCAACCACCTACACATCCATCTACACTGACGGTAACGGTAAGCCAACCTCCACTGGTGTTGTCGTTGTCGAAGGCACCGCCACCCTCTCCACCTCCACCATCACCTCCGGCGACAAGCCAACCACCTACACATCCATATACACTGACGGTAATGGTAAGCCAACCTCCACTGGTGTTGTCGTTGTCGAAGGCACCGCCACCCTCTCCACCTCCACCATCACCTCCGGCGACAAGCCAACCACCTACACATCCATCTACACAGACGGTAACGGTAAGCCAACTTCCACTGGTGTTGTTGTTGAAGGAACATCTTCCTGTGCAACATACACAATCGTTTCCGGCGACAAGCCAACCACTTACTCTTCCACCTACACTGACAGCAATGGTAAACCAACTTCTACCGGTGTTATCGTTGTTGTTCCAACATCACCAACCTTCACCATCACATCAGGTTCTGAATTACCAACTACCGTTACTACTGTGTTGACTATTAATAAAACCATTACCACTTGTGTTGTCGTTGTTTCTCCAACTGATGACAGTTTTGTAACTGTTACTACACAAGGAAATATTCCAAGTACCACTACGGCTGTTTACACAGGTTCTGATGGAAAATTAACCACGGGAACTTCGGTTGTGAAAACATTAGCAACAGGGGAATCAGGCAAAACGTCTTCCACAACAATTGCTTCACCAAGTGCTTCCACAAGTGCTCCAACTCATACCACAGGTGCTAATGAGCACACCAATTCTAACGGTAGCCAAGAATTATCAAGTACATCTGCTGCTCCAAAAACTACAGATTCAACGTCCAACAATGAATTTGATAGCGGTGCAAATGTAGGTTTTACTCTCAACCCATTGAGTTTCTTGATTTCAGGTGCTTTAGTTCTTTTATTTTAACCTATGACGTATAATTTCTAACGCCAACCTCTGAACCTCGCTATTTTTTAGTCAATCGTTTTTTAAAGCAGGTTTAGTTACTTAATTATTGTTTAACTATCTAATGTATATTGATACCTTTTCAAAAGTTACTGTAAGCTTTTCAATTTAAAAAGCTGCTGGTATCGGACAATACCAAAAATATTTTTAACCCATTTTAAACATGTTTATTGGAGATAAAACAAAAAGTAACGGGTCTTTTGTCTAAAAATTATAAATTGGAACCTGAAACGTAACATTTGGTTCCAAACCATCGGATCAGTGAAACAAAGCCTAATAAGATAAACTAAGAAGTATAAAGAATTAAAATTCCAAATGTCCCTGAAAACACGGAAGTGTGAATCTGATCATGATGAATATTTATTACATGAGCAAATCTTTCGAGCAAAACTGTTATCGTCCAGTTAATATTTGAACCAAAAATAGCAATTTAAATTTAAAGTCCAATATTTAATGGCTTAGCTTGTTAATAAAGTTCAAACCAAAAATTGACACACACATATATATTTTATTATGGTGTGATACAATCAAATTTATTGTTTAACAAAAGTTTTCCCTTTAACTTTGATGAAGCCACAAATTGTCAAATTAATATATTGTACTCTGGTGTTGCTATCTTTTGATAAAAAAGTTAGTTGAAATTGTCAAAAAATATCTAGAAACAATTAATATAAAAATAACATAATTTGTGACAGGACTCTACACTCTACAAATTGCTTTCTCGAAACAAAACAATCAAAAAAAAGTTATTTTTTAAACCTGCCAACCGATGAAGTGTTGACCTTAGACCTCTCAAATACAAGGAGAGAAAAACTGATTTCATGCAAACTTAAAATTACAGTTTCTTTTTCAGCAATCATTCTTTGCATGGAAAAAAAAAGTGCTAAACAAATCGGGCCATGAGTTCAGTAAAAAGCAACAACAAACAGAGTTTTTATAACTTTATTTAAAAGGGTTTAGGTAGAAGAGTGTTACTTAATTTATGAAACTGATTGAAAAGAACCGCGTGTTTGCCAAAAAAAACAGACCTAAAAAGATTTTATGATGCAACCACATACAATAACCTGACGGCAGTATTGCTTACTTGCTGTTTTATTTTAAAAATGAAAATGATAGGAATAATCAATTAGCAAAAAAGTTTTTTGTAACGTCTGATGGTTTAATAAGAGTTCCTTATAATATTCATAGTTACTGTCACTTTTGACTCATTTCTGGCTATCTCTTGGTCAGAAAAAATTCAAGATGAATAGCATAAACTTATTCAGAAAAAATATGCTCCTCGAAAAAACTTGTTACACTGAATCATTACCAAAAAATTGCTTTCCTAAGTTTTGTATCATTCATGCATAAAGGCATAATGCAAAAAAAAAGCATTTTAATATCTTGAACAATCTTTCAAATGATTAAAAAACTAAAAAAGAATTCTAAGTTAAAATACAAAGAGATGGCCTTTTATACACAAAATATAAATAAGAATATGAGCCGTAGTATTGGTTGTAGATTAGTTGAATTAGCCAAGTGAAGCTTCAAAAAAATGACTACAGCAATCTTAAAGCATAAAATTTCCTAATTGATATTAATCAGTTAATAGATAATGTAGATCAGGAGTTAAGTGCATGTAATGCATGAGTATAACTTTTGAAGAAGACAGCTTTTTTTGTGCTCATCACTTTAGATAACTGTATGTAATTGAATCAGGTAATTCAATTTGTATTGGCTTAAAATAATCGATAAAGTTCAATCCGATGAATGATTATAGTTATAGATAAAGTTTATGTTAACTCTTCGTAATTTAGTGCAAAATTTGACATAATCGATAAATTTGTGAGACAGCCACTTTCTCAACACTGCTTAGCAAAGGCCATTAATTTAATTCAATCTAATAAATCCATAGTTTATTACTCAAACCGTTAATTATAAAATAAATATAAAGTAATTATAACGTTAATAATGACGCCTATTTATACGAATTCGGACTTAATGGATTAGTAAGTTCATATATTTAGAAATCTAAACATTAACTTTGAATATGTTTGTATGGCCAATATCATATGATTTGTAGTCGTATAATATTGATTTTCATGTATCAATGCTCAGCTTGTCACCTGAGTAATGCACATATACGAATCTTTAGCGTCTTAATGTTATTTCGCACATACTATGCTCAGTTAATATTATGATGTACATAGATATCATCATGTCCATGTCGGCCGAAGGGCCAGGTGATCAGGAGATCACAAATCACATGTTTCCATATTTGTTTTGATATGTTACAATTTCCGTATAGCGGTAATAACGATTTAGTTTGCTTAATTAAAAAGGTGTATATAATTATCATAAACTATAATTTGGGGAATGCTTTCTATATTAGAGTCTAGGTCATTTAATAGATAATAAGAAATTTTATGTCTTGAACATTTGTTTTTAAGAGTGGCATACTAAATATGCTCAGGCTCTTTTCTTGTTATCTCAACAAAATCTTAACTGTTGCTTTATAAAAAAGTCTTTATAATTTGAAAAACCGTGTTTAAAACACCAACGGTGTAGATTAGATCTTGAATTGCATATCATACATAAGCATATACCTTTATAAAACATCTTATTGTTCAATCGATACTTCAAGTAACTGTAAATGATTGAGTAGAAGATTAATGCTTAAATGGCTTTGAAGGATTATCTAAAGCATTAACCCAAATAATTCTCAGGTTTAACCTGTGTTGTTAAAGTTTACTCCGTAGCTTTACAAAAATATTCTAATCTATAGTTTGATAATTAATAATCCAAGCTGGTAAAAACATAGAAAAAATAGAAAATTGAAAGAAAAATATGTAAAAAACACAAAAAAAAATACCAAAAGGATACTGAAATAAAACAATATTAAAGAGTGAAATAACAGGGCTAATTTAATACAAATTGGACAGCATGACCGATTTGACACAACTTCAACGAAGAGTAGAAAATATAAAATCAAAAGTACAAAGCTTTCAGAGTAAAGTGTGAAATTCACAAGGCGTAACAAAAAAATAGCCATCAACAGTATCAATTAGCAGAAATTCTTTTGCTATCATAATCTATTGTTATTAGTGTGATTATGAAGGTGGGTAAAAAAAAGGCAGATAGACCAATAAATATAGTTTATACTGCAATGTTGTTGAAATGGTACCTTATTATCAATTACAAGTATACGAAAGGTGTAACATTTCAGTCAGTGTTTTATTTCGTGGGTTTTGCTCAAAGCAAATGACAGCTAATTTGACTACTAGAAGATTTCTCTGGCAATAATGTTATATTTGATATTTTATGACATTTGCAGAGCGCTTTGCATTGCTTAATAGATATACTTGTCTACCGAATACCATAATGATTTGTTATTCAGTAATATTTTGTTGGTCATATATCCAATCCTTGAAACAGTTTATACATTCTTATACTCTACGTCAGACGACAGAGCATGATGGTAGGCTATTGGTCTGCTATACAAAACTTTTAAACAAAATTAGGAAAAAGAATTAGTATATTCCTGCTGATAGATTGTTAATAGAGCTCATCTTCATTGGTATCCATAAAATTCGTTCTAGTGTTCAGATGGTCACAAAAAGTTTTGGAGAGTGTTCATGCTAAAAAGGTAACGGAAGATCGGTTAACCTCGGATATCGGATGGGCTAAAAATTATTGGTAAATGTAAAAAAATAGAAAGCATCAGAGCACAAAAAAAATAATACAGAAAACAAAAAGTGCGGAAACTCGGGTATCGGGAAAAAGTTAAAAATCGAGTCAGTTATTGTATCAGATACAGGATCTTCAAAATGGCCTAATTATATAGAAGTCATTGGTACCAATCAATGAATATGGTGTAAAGATCCTGTGAATTGTGACGGTGTAGTTCAAAAGTTTTGTTGTCTTTTCGTAATAAACAACTATATATTTGACGCTAAAGGAAAACAAGTTGCTGCCGTATTTAAGCTAACAACTGTCAGTAGATTCTACTATTTTTAGTCCTTATTCAACAACCTAATATTAAAAGTGTAATGCATGAGAATATCACAGCATCTGCAATTACTTATTTTGAAGTATTCTGGATTTCAGGTTTTAGTTATATTACTATATTGAACTTATCTTACAAAAGAAACTATGGAAGACTTCGATGTGGCGATTTCAAATGTGTTCATAATGAAAAAAGATAAGGCAACATGGAACTTAGCAGAATAAAGTCTTCTAGGTTTACAATCCGATGATATATTGGGCTTTATAATTTATAATTGGGTAAGTGTTTAGCCTGCAATTATCTACAACTGCTAATCAATAAACTAATTATGCCTTCTACTCTAGTTATTCAATGGACTAATATTTGGATATATAATGTGCTGTGTTGTTTTTCGTTTGGGGTCAAACTGAACAGTAGTCTTTTGCTGTTGAAATTGCCTTAGTGATTCATATCTGAATATTTCTCCAAATTGCAATAAAAGTTCCTTTTGAACCATATTCTGAATAGTGTTGCTCAAATAAAGCAATTGGCTTTGTCGAAACTTATTCCAATTTAGATTTGTACGGTCTCGCTGTTCCTACGAATGTCTAGTTTTGTGATCTGAATCAGTTAATCACTAGAAATATTAAACTTGCAATATAATCTATCAATAAGTTTGAATCACTAAAAAGCATGCTTCACATTTGCAAAGTATTTACTGATTTATATTTTCTGTAATTCGTTGATAGTGTGTCGTTCATATATTGAAGCGATTAACATTTGTACAATGTAGTAACAATAATTCTCACAGGCCTATAACCTTGTTGATTCCAATAATACTTATATGTGTTATGTTTATATTTTGATATTGTGAATCCTTTGATTGATGATACTATCATTGACATTTAAACTTTTTATGTTGTTCACATTAAATAAAAATCTCTGCCATTGCTAAGATCTAATTACAATCAAGTCCTGTTGACATATTGAAAAAATCTATTAATGTTCTGCTATTACTGATATTGGCCTTGATGCTAATTGTTTAGAGTGAAATGCACTAAGCTTTCACGAGTTTTTTTTTGTTGTTTTGAACAAATTAAAATAATTTGCCATTATATAACCCATGTCTGGTTTTTTTCAAAATAACATGCAATTAGAACCATATTTTTTGTAGGTATCGTTATTTTAACATTTAGAGAGGATGGGTCTCTCTAGTCATGTTTGAAGTATTCAATTGATATTCTTATTCGTTAAACAATGTTTTGACTACAGCTTCTTTTATTCAACAAAGTAGCAAAGTAGAACATGTTTGCACTCATCTAAGGACTATATGGGGCTATTGAAAATATTAAAGTTTCATTGTTTTATTATAAGGGTCAGTTGAAACTTTATTCTGCGTATACATGATCTCAAGTTGATTGCTGACTTTTTCATAATAAATAATTTGAAAGTATCACTAACATAAACAGGAATCAACCTTACTAGCAAATTCATCATTAAATCATTTAAATTTTAGCGTATAATTTATTTTTTGAAGTAGATCAGTGCCAGACAAAACTACATATCTTTATAACAAATTTTACAAATTTCACAATATTCGTGAATATATTTTATAACCAGCAGCAACCGCTATCCGATAGCCGGTGTGTAAAAACTTTTGAAAAATCGCACTTTTTAAGAAAATTATCTGTTCTTCTCATTCTACTTCGTCTAGAAATTTCAATAATTTGCTTACCTAATCAATACAAAAGTCAAAAAAATATGCTACCATTTGCAATTTTATAGTGTAGTTATCAAGTACTACGGCGTACAAATGACTTAGTAAAGACATAATGAATTGGAAGAATTAGGTAAAGTTTTAAGTTACTTCATTCAATGATTATTGAGATGTTGGTACGATATTGTTATGAAGTGATCATTATGACACCTTAATCTCAGACAAAAATTGTAGTTAAGCCGCTGAGAGCCTGACCGAGTACTGTAGTGGGAGACCATACGGGAAACTCAGGTGCTGCAATCAATTTTTTGCGGGTGCTGGGGATCGAAAGGGCGATTAACAGGGATTACGTAAGATTATGTAATCATGTTAACGACAACTACAAGAGGAGATTATGTAAGCAATAAACAACAACCACCAGTTGAGGTGATTACGTAAGTTTACCTAAGCAAGAGAGATGAAATAACAACCAACTACAAGAGGTGATTATTACGTAAGCAACAAGAGATGAAATAACAACCACTGAAGATATTGATTACGTAAGATTATGTCAGCAGTGAACACAAGAAATAACCAACTACAAGAGCTGAGCATTACGTAAGATTATGTCAGCAAGAGAGATGAAATAACAACCACTGGAGGTGATTACGTAATCTTAGCTAAGCAAGAAAACCACTGGAGGTGATTACGTAATCTTAGCTAAGCAAGAAAACCACTGAAGGTGATTAC
>JAJLVU010000026.1:0-34780 GCA_030570395.1 Saturnispora gosingensis
CCACTTCAGGTGACAAAGCTACAACTTATCTCACCACATTGAGAAACGTAGATGGTTTAGCAACATTAACCCAGTTCGTTGTCGTGGTTCCAACTTCACCATTTGATACCACAACTGTTACGTCAGGTGAAACCTCTACTACGATTACATCTACTTACACCGACGCCGACGGCAAGCCAACCTCAACCGGAGTTGTTGTCGTTGTGCCAACGTCTCCATATGCTACATCTAGCGTTACCTCAGGAGACAAGCCAACCACCTACACCACCACATACACCGACGCCAATGGCAAGCCAACCTCAACCGGAGTTGTAGTTGTTGTGCCGACCACTTCATATGGTACTGTTACTTCCACTTCAGGTGACAAAGCTACAACTTATCTCACCACATTGAGAAACGTAGATGGTTTAGCAACATTAACCCAGTTCGTTGTCGTGGTTCCAACGTCTCCATATGCTACATCTTCTGTGACCTCTGGTGACAAGCCAACCACCTACACCACCACATACACCGACGCCAATGGCAAGCCAACCTCAACCGGAGTTGTTGTCGTTGTTCCAACGTCTCCATATGCTACATCTTCTGTGACTTCTGGTGACAAGCCAACCACATACACCACCACATACACCGACGCCGATGGCAAGCCAACCTCAACCGGAGTTGTTGTCATTGTGCCAACATCCCCATATGCTACATCTTCTGTGACTTCTGGTGACAAGCCAACCACCTACACCACCACATACACCGACGCCGATGGCAAGCCAACATCAACCGGAGTTGTTGTCGTTGTGCCAACATCCCCATATGCTACATCTTCTGTGACCTCTGGTGACAAGCCAACCACATACACCACCACATACACCGACGCCGATGGCAAGCCAACCTCAACCGGAGTTGTTGTCATTGTGCCAACATCCCCATATGCTACATCTTCTGTGACTTCTGGTGACAAGCCAACCACCTACACCACCACATACACCGACGCCGATGGCAAGCCAACATCAACCGGAGTTGTTGTCGTTGTGCCAACATCCCCATATGCTACATCTTCTGTGACCTCTGGTGACAAGCCAACCACATACACCACCACATACACCGACGCCGATGGCAAGCCAACCTCAACCGGAGTTGTTGTCATTGTGCCAACATCCCCATATGCTACATCTTCTGTGACTTCTGGTGACAAGCCAACCACCTACACCACCACCTACACCGACGCCGATGGCAAGCCAACATCAACCGGAGTTGTTGTCGTTGTGCCAACATCCCCATATGTTACATCTTCTGTGACCTCTGGTGACAAGCCAACCACCTACACCACCACATACACCGACGCCAATGGCAAGCCAACCTCAACCGGAGTTGTTGTCGTTGTGCCAACTTCTGTCGGTTCAAATGTTGTCACTGAGAGCTTCACCAACGTTATTACCACCTGTCCAGAATGCTCCAACAACGCTGTTTCCACGATCATTAGTTCAAAATTTGATACCATCACTATCACTTCTGATTTTGGTATTCCAACAACCTTCACTTCGGTATTAACTATCAGCGAAACTGTTACTACATGTGTTGTAGTTGTTTCACCACCTTCGAGTGATTTTACCACCATCACTACAAGCTCTACAAACAAACCAGAAACTGCAAGTGTTAACACCACGGAGTACAGAGGGGACGATGGTAAGAACACCACAGCAGTTCTCAGTTCAGGATCTGCATCCACTTTGGTGAATGAGCCAAGTTTGAGTACTGCCACAGCTACAAGCAAGCCTTCAGTTACAAGCGAAGATCAACAAACAAGAGCTACGGGAAGCGGTGAAATTTCAAGCTCGGAATCTTTGAACACTATTGGCACTAACTCCATTGAATTTAGCGGTGCTAACTCCAATGTTGGAGTCAACTCGTTAGCATACCTAGTGACACTTTTGTGTTGCTTTCTATTTTGATGGGTTTTTTTAAAACTTTTATATTATCTTTTCATATCGTGACTTTTAATCAAGAATTTTGACTAATTCTATATCATTTCAGCTGTAGTTAAAAAGAGATTTAACGTGTAATGTTTAGCATGAAAGTCATTTTTTTTTCATTTTCATTTTTTGAAAAAGTTGAACCCTTATCTGTTGAACCAGGATATCCACTATTTTTATCAATTGGATTCAACAGCTTTTTGAAATCAACTTTGGTTATTTTCAAAAAACAATCTCATTCAATTTTTTAAAATTATAAAAACAAGCGCAACAAGAAACTAAAGCAAAATTGATTACTTTGAACTTTGTCACATTATAGTTTCAGGTCAAAAAGTATTTTTGTATTTAGATTCTTTTAAGCTTTCTAGGATGCTATTGATGAAATTTATTGAGTCAATATTACCTGTAAAAGGTTGAGCTCATAAAATGTTTTATAGAAAAGCTAATTTCAACAACGAGACGTTCAATTGTTTTATTTGTTTCCGCAATTCAACAATTAAAGTACTTTTTTCCACTGTGAGGATAATATAGTATTTGAAATAATCATATATTACGCAATTTTACAGACTCGGTCCTTGAAGAATAGACATCTTTTGTCGTCATTTAATCACCATAATCAAAAAGAATTTGGTTGATGAGGCTTCAAGTAAACTGTATAAACTCCAAACTCTAACAGGTAAATATTATCCTTTGACTTGTGTCTCCTCATCGAATTATAATCAAAGGCTTTTGCTATTCTGAGGAGGCATTAATTTTAATGTTTTTTCCTTCATTTTAATACAATATAAGTTCATTTAGAAATACATAATCGTATCACAAAATGTTGAATGTACTATAAATTCAATAAGTTAGTTTATTAGCTCGCTGATGAATATTCTACCTAATTTTCCTCAAGTACTCTCAGCGGGTCAACTTTACCATCCCTAATTTTAACCCAAAGATCTTGTACATATTGACTACCTGCCGCTGTTAACATTGTATGGTCAGACTTATTTTTATTAATGGAAAATGGATGTGGTCTGTTGTTTGTCAAATTAATCAATGGATCAATAAATATTTGGGTCACCAATGGTGCAATTAATGGTAACTTCTCTTGGCTCTGTCTAAGCTGTTCTTCGATATCTGGAAGTTGTTTAAAGTTTCCCCAAACACTAGCAAGCGCAGCAGCCTGTGCCTCTGCTCTATTAAAAAAAAAGGCAGTGTAGGTATTACCAACTAAAGCTAGTGTTTTGTCAGCGATGGAAAATGTGTATAAATAAAAATCCAAAAGTTTAGGTTCCTGTTCAACAAGTTCCTTTTCGAGAAATGGGTATATGACTTGATATCCAGTGGCAAGAATTATTGCGTCAAAACCATATTCAATGCTACCATCAACAAATTTGACTGCTTTTTCTTCTGGCAGAAATTCCTCAATGAGAGGTTTGTTTATGATCCCCTTTGCATATGAACAATTGGTGACCCAAGTCGAAACTGCTGTGGGACTACTCCTCGATAGAAATAGCTCCGAATTGTCCAAATCTCTTGGAAAGGCGTACTGGAGTATATCAACTGCAGAAACAGAAGTGCCAACAATCAAAATTTTCTTTTTCTTTTGTAAAAATTCAGGATTCTTGATACTTTTGGCAAGCCTGATGGTGACATCCTTGTTATAGTCAATGAACTTAGGCAAACCTTTGAATTGTGGCACATAAGGAACTGTTTTTCCAGATGCCAAAATCACAGCATCAAACAATTGCCTATACCATTTTATTTGGTTTGCACCATCGTTGGTTACATACACCGATGAGACCAAAAGTTCCCACTTACCGTTGCTAAGCTTTCTTACACGTTCCACATTACTGTTCAACCTAATGTGTTTTCTCAAATCGTTGTCGTCAACAACTTTTTCGAGATAATCAGAGACGTCGGCAGCGCTTTGGTGCATTGGAATGTTTTTGTATTTTGTATTCAGCTTATCCAACTCCGCAGGTTCCAGCTCGGCAAACGAATAATGCATAAACTGGTTGGTGACATTGGTGAAGAGATCTTTATAGGCACCCGAGCCTCTCCATTGATGCTTGATGATTTTCTCAGACTTTTCGTTCAAATCTTTGATAACAGGATTATCAAAGGACGATTCAGCAAGCTCTTCCTCAAATTCGCTGGAGATGTCAAATCTCTTGTATATGTTTTCAGGGTTTGAGAGATCGTCGTACACATCCAGGTCTGGCAGGTATGGATCTGGGCTATTTTCGTGAAAGACACTTCTACTCCAAACACCTCCGACCGTTGCATTTCTTTCGAACGCAACAACTTCCTTGTATTTCAGTTCATCCGTATACTTGGAAACATTCTTTTCTCCAAAAAGAGACTTGCCACTTTTTGTAATTCTCGTAAATTCGTATATTGATGCAATACCTGACGGACCAGCACCAATTATTGCAACAGAGTTCACAGAAAACGGGTTATTCGACACAGTCATGATTGGCTACTATTCATTCTTGGCAGTCGCCTACTTGTTGCTACCTCAACTATTTATATAAAGAGCGTTTTGGTTATCAACCACTGCCACAAGTTGAAAATGCCACACCTGTGGCGGTCAAGTATCATTTAACTGCCTTAACTGGGGTTGCTTGCACGACAAATTGTAACACCACTTTATTGACCTATAGCTACGCTCCCCTGCTATCATCCCTCTTTCGATCACCCAATTTAGTAGTCAACCATGAAGGCAACAAGGAGTGAAGCAAATCAGATGTTCAGATACGCTCAGCAGGAGAGGACCACAAAAGTTGAAAAATAAATAATAGTTGAAGTGTTAAACTAAGTAAGATAAATAAAGGTATAAATAAACTAATTCCACTTGTGGATTGGTAAGCCAAGCGCCTCTCTTTGAGATTTAGATTCAGGATCAAAGAAAGGCTTTTCGGCAAGTGAAGTGACTCTAGTACCGTGTCTTGGTTCCTTACCTTCGTTGTCCCAAACGTTTCTGTGTTGCGTAACTCTGTTATCCCAGATAGCAGATGTACCGTAACCAGGTTTGGTTGACCACTTGAACCTGACTTGAATGTCGGCGTTCTTTTCGTAAACATCGAAAAGATAGTTGAGAATAATGTCTGACTCAACAGGTGAAACGCCAATAATCCTCTTAGTCAAGCCCCTGTTGACAAAAAGGGACTTCCAGCCCGTAGCCGGGTGGGTTCTGACCAATGGGTGGACACGCTCAACGTTGACAGTGTTACCAAATGGATCGTCTCTGTTCAAGTAGTTGTGCGCAGAAAGATAGACAGCTTCCTTGCCATCCAAGAATTTCTTGAACTCGTCACTAAGCTTGTCATAAGCACCATAGCCTGAAGACCAGAGAGTGTCACCACCAACTTCTGGAACTTCGTCTAAATGTAAATGGGTGTAGCCCGCCGGTTGGTGCTCATGAACCAAATCTGTGTGCCAAATTTGATTACCAGGAGCTGGGTGCTTTCTGTCCCAGTTTGATAAATTAGCATTGGCGAAGTTCAACTCCATGCCACGCTTTTGCAAGAAGTCGTTCCAAATAACGGTGGCACCAGGCAACCCAGGAACCTGCAAAACTTGAGGGTGCTTTTCAATGTTACCGTAGTAATCACCAAGCTCCCATTGCTTGGATGGAGGTAGCTTCTGTTCTCTGAAGAAAACAACTCCTCGTTCCGCAATTAACAAGGCCAACTCATCTCTCTGCTGGTTGGTGAGCTCTGCTAGTTGCAAGCCAACAATCTCAGTACCGATTTTGTCGGTCAAGTTGATAACCTCCTTGGCGGCGCCGAGAAGAGCTTTCTTCTCAGGGTCTACACCCTTACCTCTTTCAATGTAAGGCACATCTTCGTTTCTCACAGCATACGCCTGATCAACAAAGACTGGAATCTTGGATCTGTCTGGGATTTCTGGATAACCCTTGCTCAAATCAACACCATCGTCTTCAAGTCTTTTTCTGCTGTGCTCAGGTAGAAGTTCGGCACCCTGTGGATCTCTGCCCGCAACCAACTGCGCCTTGACAAATCCACCACCTCTGGTGATATTCAAGTTCCGGGAGCTTCTGATCAACTTTTCAACCTGTTGATCAATTGGTGTGTCGTCAAAGACTGCTGCCTTTGTAGTCTGTGGAGTTTCCGATGTTAAAGTAACCGATGTCATTTTACCTATGAAGATGCTCTCTACTGCCGCCCAACATGTACTTTTGACTCTCCATGTATAGGTATTTATATTCGTTGATTACTAATCTGTTTTTACTAATGTGGCAGCTGTGGCACACCGTGGACTCCATACTGTGTCTTCAACCCTGGTCCCAAAAGTCCGATATCTGTTCTCACTCCGCCAACGTTCATGAAAAAAATGTGGGGAGCGCCTCAGTTTTGCGGTATCAGTTATCGTAGGATATTGGTCGGCAAGACTGACAACAGACAGTAGAAGCCATGAAGGATTGTAGTTGTAGACACCAGGAAAAACTAAGCTGCCATTAAAAATGTTGGCTTTGTTTGCCTGCCCTATATTTGACTTAAAGATCTTTGCACGTTATAAATTTTCAGCCGTTGCGTTGACACCTTGACATTTTACAGGTCAGACGTTATCCAATGAGAGGGAGGACGGAGTGATGGCTACCTAAACTCTAGCCTGCAATGTGGTGTTTGAGCTGGCGTTTTCGGAGAGAATAGTGGCTCAATAGTAATGTAATTTTGGCCTTTGTGTCATCGTGATGAATACATGTCTTTTTGGCTGAGTTGATGCTGAAAAGGACTAGACAGCAGTTTTCATTGAAGCGTTTGTCTCCAGCATTGCACATGCTACAACAGAGTTATTTGTCAACCGGTTTGGGCCTTATCGAAAAAAAGGGTTTGATGCAAGCGCAGGCTTCACGGTCAACAGTTTATCGTTAGCCCCTTGTCTGTGTTTTTACATATTACCAGTTTCGTCAATTCAAGGGGTGCAAGTAACGGTCAGCGGAATGTGTAATGAGACCACAGTCGGCTGTTAGTGAAAGAAATTCCACTATCGGACACGTACACTAGAATTTCTCCCACCTTTCTCTTTCGTTTTGTAAGTTTGGCAACTCAAATACTGTATTGGGTTTGGCCATCTTTACTAAACCAAACGTACCAATAGCTCTGTTCAGCTCTTGTAAACGCCTGTCCAGAATCAAAAACGCTCAGCATCGAGCAAAGTGTGGACATATATTTAAGCGAGCCGCCAAGCAGTATATAATAGCTTTCCTGCATTTTATTATTAGCTGAACTTAGAGCTATTGAGCAATGCTGCTAGGCAATGGAAAAGATAAGCAGGAAAGATGTGAAAATGGAACCTGCTTCTATGATAAGTGTTTAATTGTAGCTGTGCTTGGCATTGCCTTTTCCTAGCTTCTATGCTGTAATGGAATATTTGCCTTGTACTCTGAGCTTGGCCAGGTGCCCCCACGCCGGAAAATAGCATTCTATTGTGTGCCTGTAAGCAGAGCAATTGCGTAGCAGTGACCCGCCTGTCCTCGACAAAACCTGTGATGTGACGTAGGCCTTCTGCTCAATAGCTTGATTCTGGCAAACCACAATTCACGTCACGCATGTGCATATATTTATGCCTAAGTGCTGAGGAAATCGGAATGCAACCAATAAGGGCGCCTCCTCATTACTGCACATCTGCTTGGAAGTCCACCATAGAGAGAGCACCTGAAAACTAGCGTCCAGTGTGTGTGAGATGAAACTGAAAAATTTAGTACCCTATATCTACTCATACTACAAGGTTGAGGACGTCAAATCTCCGCCGGAGCTTAGCATTCTGTTGCAGAAACATTGTATTTGACTTCACAAGCAGGAGGACAAATTGAGCACAACACGTTGTGTTTCTTTTCGGATGTTTCCGTTGTGGACGCTTTTGTATGACTATAGAAAGAAACATCAATTATCGGTAGTCAAACGTCTCTACAGGGTCTTTCCTTTTTACTTGATCCAATTACTATTTGACCATGCTGCTGAAATGAACGCATCGCCAACCGACTGCTTTTACATTTTCCTAGTGGAATCTGCTAAGCTCCAAATGCTTGGCCTTTCAACTCCTTTCTGCGGCCCTGGTTAAAAGCGAGAAAGCAGGTTCAAACGGTTGGGCAGGCTAATCCCGCCACACCGATGGAACCTTTTCTTTGAGTAACGGCGAAGAAAAAAGGAGAAAGATCTCCGAGGAATGTTCCACTAGCGAGCATGCCGTCATCGACTGTAGGTGCAAGAAAGACTCAAAATCTTAACTGCTCAATAATAAGGTGCTGCAAACCTGCGTGAGACCACGCTGGAGCGAGAGCTTTATTAGCAGCACACATCTTCGTATATTTGCTAGGCATTCACTCAGTAATCAAAACAACACGGCGCGCACACATACCCACGCACGTTTTCAATTATCACCGCGACAAAGTTACTCTTGACGTACACTGTGCATCAGTGTATCTTCGCAGAAAGTGCTAACAAGATGCCTCTGAGATAGCGTAATACCAGCTTCAGAGAAGTGTTTGTATGCCGCAACCATATTTGCAAAGGCACATCTTCAAAGCACCAAGTGACGCCTTCTTTAGGTGCTTCTCTTCTTTGTTTACTTAGTGGACTTTCCTTTTCTGGAATGTTTCTCAGCACCTGCATAACTGTTAAGATTAGTCCCCCAAAATAACGACTACAGAAAGCATTAAAACAACTATAGTCGACACGTGCAAATTCATTAATCTTGTAAACGAATAGGCTTTGGTATAAAATGTCAGTGAATGCCATAATTCTGTGAGATTCTCGCCAAGAGCTTCTAGAAGCCAAACAATTCCGCTCGCTTTATAAAATGTTTTTGGTAGCTGTCTTTTTTGCTCTGCTGTCTAAAGTCTTGGCAGATGTTCAAGTGACTGTCGATGGTGACGTTTTCGAGAGTTTCGGTTTGAAGGGTTACGGTTTCGTTGCCGCCGATGCGGTTGACAAGTACAAGGAAACTATCTCAATTGGTTCCTCTGTTGCTTATCAGGATCTTACTGTTGATGAAGATGGTGTTTACCACTTCACCGCCTACTGTTTGCCAGACAGAGGTTACAACATTGAGGGTACCGTTAACACACTTTCAAGAATCCACAAATACGCTGTTGATTTCACTCCGATGGACGAATCTTCTACTCCTAACATTATCTGGAACTATGAAGATACCATCTTATTGAAAGATATGAACGGAGATTCATTCACCGGTTTGGACAGTAACACCACTGTCACCTGGAACGGTAAGGAGATACCAGCTATCACATACCGTGGTGACGGATGGGGTAACAATTTAAACTCCAGTTCCACCACCACTAGACTTTCATTGGACTCCGAAGGTTTGGTGCTTATTGACGGTGATATTGATAACGGCTTCTGGATCAGTGATGAGTATGGTCCAAGTTTGTTCAAATTCGATAATTCCGGTAACATGGTTGACTACATTCAAGCTCCAGACGCCATTCTTCCACATACAGGTGAAGACATCAATTTCTCAAGTGACAGTACCCCTGACTGGGATAGCAGTTTTGTTCCTGAAGAAAACGATAGTGGTAGAGAAGCAAACCATGGTTACGAAGCTGTGGACTTTACCCCAGATGGTAAGTATCTATTCACTGCCCTTCAAGCTGCCACTGTCCAAGATGGTGGTGGTAAGTCTAAATACAGTATGAACACCAGATTGCTCAAATACGATGTTTCTGTTTCACCTTTCGAATTAGTTGCCGAATATGCCATTGCATTACCAACTTATCAAACTTCTGATGGAAGCACCAAAACCGCTTCACAATCCGAAATGCGTGTCCTTTCTGAAGATATTGTCATTCTCTTGCCAAGGGATTCAAACTTAGGTAACGGTGGTGAGGATGGTACCGAAGCAATTTTCAAACACGTTGATATCTGGTCCTTGAAAGATGCTGACAACATTGTTGGCTTATACGATGGTTTGGGTGACCAAATTTCAAGCAGCAAGGGTGTTTTGAAGTCCTCAATCACTCCAGCTACTCATTATTCCTTTATTGATATCATTGACCCAACTGAATTGGCTAAATTCAATCTACATAATGGTGGTGATGTTGATTCTATGTTGATCAATGAGAAATGGGAAGGTATGACCTTGATTCCAAAGCAATGTACTGACAATGAATACTACTTACTTTTAGTTTCCGATAACGATTACCAAACAACAAATGGTTTCATGAACAATGGTAAGATTAAATACGATGCTGGCATTAATGTTGACAATCAATCATTGATTTTCCACATCAAATTGCCTGTTTTAACCCATGAAGATAACTGTCCTGTTTCTTCTTCTGCTGTTTCTTCTTCTGCTTCTACAGCATCTTCCATTGCTTCTTCTGTTGTGGTTTCTTCCTCTGCTTCTTCCACATCTTCTGCTTTGTCAGCTTCCTCAGGATCTTCATCTTTATCAACAAGCTCTCAACTTTTGACTTCTTCATCATCTGTTACCAATTCCCAATTTACGAGTCCTTCTTCATCCTTTGCTTCAAGCTCTTTATTAACTTCAGCATCAAGCTCTACCAAAGGCTCTTCTGAAACTTCATCTCTCACAGTTAGCTCATCAAACTCGGTTTCCTCCCAAGCTTCAACAGCATCAACTCCTTCTGATAATGTTGGTTCAACTTCTGAGTTTAGTTTGGACACACTTGCAACTCCAATTTACATTTGGAGTGGCGTTTCAACTAGCACTGAAACACTTACCTATGTTGACGGTACCATTTCTGTGCCAGTTGGTGGTTTATTCAAGAGAGATGATAACACCTTATCTCAAACTGTAGTTTTAGTTCCTACTCCAACTGCCACTGGCTGGACCGGTACTTACACCACTACCACAGTTGTTAAAATGACAGAATTATTGAACGATGGACAATTGGTTCTCACCGATGTTACTCTTCTTGAAACCCCAACTGTGAGCTCTGGATCTTCTGAAACAATTTCCTCTTCTAATGAGCAAACTTCATCAAATGTCACTGGCCCAACCTCTGCTAGCTCATACTCCACAATCACCACCGTTGTTGATGGCGTTACTGAAACTCTCACGGTTCCATGCGATTCAACCTCCGCCAGCTCCTACACCACAATCACCACCGTTGTTGATGGTGTTACTGAGACAGTCACCGTTCCATGTGATTCAACCTCCGCCAGCTCCTACACCACAATCACCACCGTTGTTGATGGTGTTACTGAGACAGTCACCGTTCCATGTGATTCAAAAACTGCTAGCTCTTACACAACTTTCACCACTGTTGTTAGTGGAGTTACTGAAACAGTCACTGTGCCATGCGAGTCAAGCACTGAGACATTAGAATCCTCAGCTACAAGCGAAACTGCGTCCAGTTCCGAAAGCGAAAAGACTTCTGTAACTGTCACTTCAAGCACCACAGAAAACACCCAAACTGTCAATACCACAGAGAACCTAACCACATCGGTTACTCCAACCGCATCGACAACCGCGGGGACAACATTGGAAACCTCGACTTCATCCACAAAGACAGAAGCCGATGAAACAACCGTTTCTACATTCACTGCAGGCGCTGAGATTGTTCAAACTGGTTTGTTGTCTCCATTGGTGCTGGTCATTGCTGCTTTTTTTATCTAGATCACCAATAGTGCTGTTTATTAGATATTTATTGCAACTCGATAATAACTAAACTACAATTACTTCAATCGTCTGATTAACGTGCCTTATGCATTTTTACCAAATTAATGTAAATATGTATAAATTCTCGAAGTTTCGAAGCCTTATGCCACACGACCTTCGTGCAACACATGCATTACAGCCGTAAAATGGAAAATCAATACTTTCCAAAAGTTAAATTTTTTCTTTGTACTGCAGACCCTAAAGGTTGAAAACGCGTACCTTATTCAGTTTTCAACCTATTCACTAGTCCGGCAAGCTGCATGGTGTTGAGAACGTAAAGCTAGTGTGCAATTGATCTGATGCGATCCTGAGTTGAATTGTAAAATATTGCTCAGCTTGCCATTGGCTGTCTGCCACCTTTGACTAGCAAAAAAAGCGTAATCAATTTCATACTGTATTTTTACGTTCTACTAAATATAATAGAAGGGTAAAAGATCGCGGCGATTCTTGGCACTGCGATAGTGTCATACTATTTGTAACCATGCAAGGATCACCCAACCAGCTGCTGCCTGGACGAATAAGCCTGGACCCGATCGAAGAATTACCACTGCAATTAACTATCCACCCATCGAGAGGGGGATGTTTTTTTAATGCCGAAGTCTGTTGGCCTTTATCTTATTCTTCGAAAAAGTTTGCAATGTGCGAGAAAACACTGAAACAAAAGATCTTTTAGTTAACGAGATAACATGGGAGACACTTGTAGTTCCCATTGGCATTCACATTGCCAATATCCATGGGGTTGCAACAAGTCAACTTTTTAACTAGATTTGTTGTATTCTGGTATCGGAATTGGAAAACATCAGTTGATACCAATAAATTAAACAATAGACGACGACAAAAAATTATTTGGCGGTGGACAATATAGTTTGCAGAAGTAGCGGCATTATTTGGTTTAACTACGATAGAGCAAGGTTTGCAGTTTCTTTTATGAACGTAGAAGCACACGATGGAAATTCCATGCAACCTTAAGCTGGCCCGCAGTTTAGCATGGCATTGACAGCTAACGTTTGCTGCAAATGCAGTCAATTTACGAAAAGGGGCCGTCCCTTAATGCCGGCTCTTTTGCCAATCCACAAAATAGCTTTGAATAAGATGGGATGCAAATTATATAATATCTCAATCCCGTTTTTTTGAAAAATTTTGTGTGGACAGTACTGAGCTGCATTTACGTCGGGTATAAATACACCAGTGTACGCAGACAGAAGCTCTGGGGTCCTAGCAATGGGCATAGGTAGTAACTAGCAATTGCTTTCAGAAATATGTTTTCAGCAGCGGTCTTTTTTGCTCTGCTTTCTAACGTCTTCGCAGACGTCAAGGTCAACGTTGATGGTAACGTTTTTGAGAACTTTGGTTTGAAGGGTTACGGTTTCGTTGCGTCTGATGCAGTCGATAAGTACAATGAAACCATCTCAATTGGTTCCTCTGTTTCTTACCAAGACGTCTCAGTCGACGAAGATGGGGTTTACCACTTCACTGCCTACTGTTTGCCAGACAGAGGTTACAATCTCGACGGTACAGTTAACACACTCTCTAGAGTCCACAAATACGCTGTGGATTTCACTCCAAAGGAACAATCTGCAACCACTAATATCATCTGGAACTACGAAGATACCATTCTATTGAAGGATATGAACGGCTACTCGTTCACTGGTTTGGACAGTAACACCAGTGTCACCTGGAACGGTAAGGATCTTCCAGCGGTGACCTACCATGGTGACGGATGGGGTAACGACTTGAACTCCAGCACCACCACCACCAGACTTTCATTGGACTCCGAAGGTATGGCGCTAATTGATGGTGATTTTAATAATGGTTTCTGGATCGGTGATGAGTATGGTCCAGGTTTGTTCAAATTCAACAGCTCAGGTCATTTAGTTGATTACATTGAGCCACCTCAAGCTTTTGTTCCACACAATGGTGACGAACTCAACTTTTCTAGTGATTATCCACCAGGATGGGATCTCAGTTTCGTTCCTGAGGAAAATGACAGCGGTAGAACTGTCAATTGTGGTTTCGAAGGTGTTTCTTTCACTCCAGACGGCAAATACTTATATACCGCTTTGCAATACGCCACTGTTCAAGATGGCGGTGATACCAATTTTGGTAAATACATCAGATTGCTCAAATATGACTACACTGCTTCACCATACGAATTAGTTGGCGAATACGTTCTTCCATTACCACTTTACAATGCAACAGTTGAAGGTGAAGAGGATACATACTCAACCGCTCAATCAGATCTTCATGTTCTTACTGAAGACATTGTTTTGCTTTTACCAAGAGATTCCGACTTTGGTAATGGTGGCTGGTACGGTACCAAAGCAATTTATAAGCATGTTGACATCTGGTCTTTGAAAGATGCTGACAATATTGTCGGCTTATACGATGGCTTAGGCGGCCAAATCGCCACCCGTGAAGGTGTTTTGAATTCTTCTATTACACCAGCCACTTACTATTCATTCGTTGATTTGCTTGATTCTGATGAGTTGGCTAAGTTTGGCGTTCACAACGGTGGTGAAGTTGACACAATGCTTATCAACGAAAAATGGGAAGGTATGACCTTGATTCCAAAGCAATGTACTGACGATGAGTACTACTTGCTTTTAGTTTCAGACAATGATTACCAAACAAGAAACGGTTCTATGGACAATGGTAAGATTACATACGATGCAGGTAATAATGTCAACAGTCAATCATTGATTTTCCACGTTAAGTTACCTGTTTTAATTCATGAGGACAATGATTGTCCTGTTCCATCATCCAGCGATGTGTTTTCTGCCTCCACTTTGACAACCACTGTCTCAACATCTGCAACCCTTGAACCTTCTACAACCTCGGAAGTTCCAACCTATACCGATGGTGCAGCAACTGTTAAAGCTGCTTTGGCTCCGTTTGTACTTGCTCTAGGTGCAGCATTCTTCTAACGACTTATTTGATAAACAAAGTTGTCCACACGAA
Source organism: Saturnispora gosingensis (assembly GCA_030570395.1). NCBI lineage: Eukaryota > Fungi > Ascomycota > Pichiomycetes > Pichiales > Pichiaceae > Saturnispora > Saturnispora gosingensis. The sequence continues at coordinate 14,577 of JAJLVU010000026.1, forward strand.
ATAAATGGTTAATTATCCTTTGTTTAACCGGGACATTTATAGCGCTTGTAATAACTAGGCTGCTAGCCACTTTTATAACACAAGAATTTTTCCAAGTAATAAACGCTTTACAAGAACCCAATCAAGCTAACCTTGATAGAATCGTTTTGATACAAAATTCAAGTTTACAAAGTCTCGCATCCTAGCAGTTTTCTCACGCTTGTATGAATACACTTGTCTTCTACGATGAAATGTGAAATACAATAGATAGTCCAAACTCCTAAGCCAAAAATAAACTGCTGCTGTATGGAGGCTTCTTCAATACGGCTCAGGAGGTTCAATTGGATGTAAGTACCCACGCCTGACAACAAATGTTACACTCCTTGTAAGAGAAGTGCTAGTTCTTCTCTTTAAATCGGATTCTATGCCGGACCGTTAACGGCTGACCACGGCGTGCCTTAGCAAAAGCGCTTTTACTCATCTGCCTCAACATGGGGTGAATCTCCGTTGCTGCGACGGCTTTAACGGCCGCAACCTAATGCACGCAGCTAATCTGCGCATAAAGGAATGTGTAAAGTCACAGATCAAATGCCTTTTCTATGCATTTTTCTGAGTATGCCAATGGAAGAACAGACAACCATCCCAGATCAAATAAAGCGTAGTGCTTCTCTGTTTCCTAGCTAGACGCTACACCTGCTATCATACACAAGCTTGCTATGACTAGGAGTCATAGCGTGGGTGAATCAGGATGACTCCACCGCACTCTAGGGCTATCGCGGATAAACGGGGCCGTCTAACCGACCAGAAGACTCACCTGTTCTTTTCAATATAAAAGGAAAACGCACACCCCCCATTCACTGTTGTTGCGCACTGATCCTAACAAGCCACTCACTCACACATTCAACATGCCTGCCACCACTAACTCCGAACTGGACGTTTCCATTAACGAAAACGACTCCCACAACGTGCACTCGCAGCCAATAACTTCCACGCCAGCTGCCTATGAAGATAACTCACATGGTATCTTCCAAGAGGACGACTACTACGAATACGACGACACCGGATTTATTCCAATCGTTTGCGCACTATCGGACGTCAACACGTATGGGTCGCACTGCTACACCGACCTGTAGCAAATAGGATGTGTTGGTCTTTGGGGCATTTGATATGCCCATGATAGGATTACATTTTTAGATTGTTTTATTGGGTTTTTTGTCTTGTTATCTTTTCTCTAGTTGCTATCTTCTACTGTAAGTTACGTGTTATCAGTTTTTTATATCTTAACGATTTTTTATTTGAAAAAATTGTAAAAAGTAAATGCCGTTCCCAGGAATCGAACCTGGGTCTAGTCGGCCACAACGACTTGTACTAACCACTATACTAGAACGGCTTTTTTGCGTTTGAAAAGTTATCTACATTAACCTAGTGTGATTATCAGAAAATGCTGGGCTGCAAGCTAACGAGTTAAGAAAAGTGATTTTGCTGTGTAATTGTCTGCGAATATGCCATGGTGCTGTTGTTCATCGCCGTTTGGAAAAATATATCAAAAAAAACTCAATTGACGATCTAGGATGCGCCACAACATAGATAAACACCTCATTGAACCTGTGTCAGACAAGGAGTATCTGGTAGTAGGTATCAGAGAGGATGCAAGACACAGTAGCCAATAGGTACCAAAAAACTAGGTTGGCTTTAGCAGTAACACCGTCTCGGCTTACAAACATCTTCTGAGTAAGTTTATGTTCATTTCAGCAATCTTTCCGTTGGTAACTAGTTGCTGTTTGCCAACAAGGAAACATTGTGTGGTAGTCATTGGATTGAGGGGAAGGGTCCACTATGTCTCTAATTGATGTGAACGTGGTGTTTAGTCTATTTAAATCATAGTTTCTGGATCCGGCAGTTACCTAACAACTCATGAAACGGGTACTATAGGTACTCGTAGGCTGAAAGAGTTCAAAATTTATAGTTTGGTGGAACCATTCAACTGGAGTGCAGGCATAATTCACAGTAATTCACTAAAGTAACAAATATTGGCAAAAAATTTGTGATCTACTAAAATTGACAGTACCAGCAGTGTTATAAATTCCAGACAGTGATTTCTGCTCGATAAAGCATCCTTTTGTTTGCATTCATCTTATCTTGAAAAAAAGAAGACATATTTATCAAATCAGACAATGTTTTTAGTCCGAAAGTTTGAATGCGTTTTAAATTTTTAGATCAACAAAATTAATGTGATGTAGAAATTCATTTGAAGTTTTCTTCAACCAGAACTTTCTTTAATCCCAATAACAGTCGATGCATAGTTGCTGTTTATTGCAGATTGTGCTGTTTTGTTTTGCTTTCTGTGTACAAGAATCAATGAAATAAAATCATGAATGAAAAAGAAGCTTTTCGAATAAAAACGCAAAGCATTGTTCAATGGGACCTTCCTAACGATGCGCAGCTTTTTGAGAATACATTTCGAAACAGAGGCACCATTTTTCAAAGGTGGGATGGATCAAAAGTTGATTTAAAGTTTGCTGCTACCTTCAAGAAGTTTGAATCTTACTGGGAAAAACTCAACAAAATCTTCTCAGACATTCCCAATGCCGACGTAGACAAAGAGAGATACTACTGGTTTGTTAAACACATAATACCTAATGACTTGACCTACAAATATTTTATCGATGATAAAAACTGGGAGTATTTTGCCAATAGAACCACATTGATACCTTTAAGATGGTCAAATTCAAACGGTGACTACTATACGCCTTTAGTTAAAAGAAAAAGTAAGATGGATAATCACGTTGAATCTTTTTGTCCGTATTGTCACATAGAAGGTGATTTCACCTTAAACTTGGATAACTTTTTCTTTAACGATGACTTGTTTTTATCTTACCAATATCATCTATGGGAAGAACATTGGATATCAAATAAGCTTTCTGCAGAAGCACCACCCTTTGTCTATCGAGATATTGAGCGAGAATCTATAATTTCTTGCATCCAGTGCCATCAGCCTCTAAGTAGAACGAAGAATTTAGACTTGGAAGAATACAGAAAACATACTGAGTTTTGTAAAATCAAGCATCTCTTTGATACCAAAAAGTTCTCTACTAATACATCTGTTCGATTCTCAGAGCATAACCGTCTCATACTTTATGAGCAGCGTGGAGTTTTTGACACTACCCAAGATGCTATCTTTCAGGGTGAACAAAGTAAGGGAGTTTTGACAGATATAAAAACATATAAAAAAAGGCTTATTGCAGAGAAAAAAGAATTAGTTTTAGCCAAGCTTGCAGAACGAAAACTCAAACGGACAGGCTTACAGCAGAGTGAATAATATGTTAAAACAATATAATACAAGAAGAGAATGTTTTTATAGTAAAAAGCAGCAGGAAGGTAAACATTGTAGAGACAAGTCACAGCTTGTTTCTGTTATTGCTTGGCATTAATGCTTGTCAAATTTTAAGTGGTCTTCTATCTGCAGACAACTTGGATTAATTTGAACCGATTCGGATTTAAAACATCGTCTGATTTCCATGAAATGAAGATTGACAGGCATTTTTGTCAATCTTAGCTGGTCGTGTTTAGACTCTGAGTATATGGTTAGGGCTAAAATTTCAATTTTTGAGTCATCTGTATCTATTATATGGTTAACGGGTAAATAGTGACACATAATTTCTAAAAATACAACAGATGTGGGTATTTTGAAAGAAAATCCAGTAATGAAGTTAGAAAGGTCCAAGTGCAAGTTCTGTATTGTTTTTGGGATTCTAGCCATCAAATTCTCTAAGTTAGATAATATAGTGGGAATCAAAGTCAAAGATCTTAAATTGGGGAAAGTATGTAAATTTGGGAATTCGTTTTTTAGAATCATCTCTTTGATACCATATCTAAATTTATTGAAAAAAGAAGAATATTTAGTCCAATCGAAACGAGAAGTCTCTATTTTCAATGAGCTTATTTCAGATGGGCTTAAACTCATTAAAAGTGACAATGAATTTCCGTTTTCAAATAACGCCGACGTTACAATGAACCTAAAATTGAATTTTGGGAGCTGTGTTTTCAAGGAGTTCACTTTTTCGAACAATGATTCAAAATCCCTGTTACTAATATTGTGGCAATTAATTTCAATCAATCCATTTTGGGGTATCAACAGTGTGCTACGGATAGACGAAAGATCTTTAGGTCCAGATCTAAATCTGAAATGGCTCTTTGAGTGAATTCGAATGGAATCGCTAGTTGATGCTGATTCAATAGTCATGCAGTCTAGTTTTTTAAGCATTGAATCATCAAACGCCAAAAGAGCTCTGAATGGATGACTGCACTTTATTATTATACTCTCGCAACCTATTGCCAACATTTGTATATACCTCCAGTTTATCGAAGAAGGAGTAGTTCTGATTTCCATGTTCTTAAATGTAAATGCATTCTTTCCAATGATTGAAAGAATATTTGAAAATTGTATAGAGGAAAACTCAATTAGAGGTACCGGACTTTGTCTCTGATCATGTAGTTCATTCATATAACTGCAATCAAATGCCACGAGAGATATCCCTTCGTTCATCACATATATATTTTGTAGTACGGAGTTAAAAGGGCCCCATTTCGTAGACGCATATAGGTCATTTGCCATTATCCATACAAGATGCGGTTTTGAGACTTGCTCAAGCAGATATTTGGCCACTAGCTTTTGGCAATTGCTAGGCAAACCAGAATATATATTCATGAACGTTTGATACTTGCTATAGCTTTCTGATAAAGATAACTGATAGCTGCCAAACTTTTAACCTTAAATTTCTCACCCTGCCAGCTTTTTATACCAAGATTACAGAGCATAAGAAGAGAAGCTCTTTTGGCATAGAAATCCAAATAGATAAAAATACAGAGTAGATAATGTAAGTTTATGTAGATACGTAAAGGTTAAATAAAAAGACAGTCATTCAAACATCCCAAACGACAACAAGACCATCATCGCCACAAGAGCTGAATCTGATAACTTGGTCGCCTTGTTTCTGAAATACTCTCAATTGAGTGATGACATTTTGATGCAAAGTATCCAATTTGGTCTTGGACTGTTTGGTTCCCTTCAAATCCAAAGCTCTGAACATGTTAATTGCGCTTTGTTCTTGTTCACCACTTTGCTTTGTTTTGTTTGGATCATCAATTTTGTAGGATTCCGCCCATTGAGAGCCATCAAATTTGAAAACCACTGGGTGGCAGTCATAGCCAGCAACACAAATCTCATTTGCATTAAAAAAGATCAACGATGTGAATGGCAAATGTGATGTTTTGACTTTCAAGATTTGAGGATCTCCACCGGTTGGATAAACCGTGAACAGAGACCCGTCATGGCCAACAGCACCAACAAACGCACCAGTGGGATCAAACTTGACGTCATGGACCCATGATTGAAGGTAAGAATCCAAGCAGATGGTTTGGAAAGGTAACTTTTCTCCCCAAACAGAAGCCTCGGGTTTTTGGTCAATACCCTTCAACCAAGTGGAAAAGACCCTGAGATGTCCATCGGTGGATCCAGCAGCAAGCAAAACATTGTTTGGATGCCAATCAAGAGATAGAATGGTGGACTTGAGCGATTTCTTGATATGCTTGGAAATCCACCAATCATTTTCCTCTTCAAAGAAGCAAACGGAGATGACTCTGGCAGCAGAACCGACAGCAAACTTGTCGCCGTTTGGTGACCACTTGACACAAGTTGCGGCTCTGTTGATTCTTAAGAGCACTAACGTTTGCTTGTACGTGCCATCGCTCTTTTTGGTCCAAACCAAAGCGTTACGATCTTGAGAACAGGTCACAATGTCACCATTTCTAGAGATATCGATGGCAGTGACAGTTTTGTCATGATGCGCTAAAGTGGCAACAAGCTGTGGTGGGCTCACTGTCATGTTATACACCAGACAATTGGTATCTTGGGAAATCGCCAAGTGTGAATTGTCACTGGTGAAACAATGAGAGTATATTGGCGTTTTTGAAAGCTGGAAAGACAGTGGCATGGCTAGTTGGATTTTCTGATTGCAATTGGACAGGAGTTCAAGGCTTGCTATAGCGTCTCTACCGGCCAGAATGAATTTTATTAGAAAGAAAAGGCTCCTTAGGACGAGGCATAGTATGTTTTCACCACCTTTTTTTTTTGCCACTTTAATCAATCAACTCTTTTCGAATACTATTATCATCAAATGTCTTTCCAATCACTGCTTGGCGGTAGAATGGGTGGTGGAGTGCCACCAAAGCCTATGGACACAGCCGAAACCGTTTATATTTCCTCGTTAGCTCTTTTGAAGATGCTCAAACATGGTCGAGCCGGTGTTCCAATGGAAGTTATGGGACTAATGTTGGGTGAAGTTGTGGATGATTACACAATCACGGTGGTAGACGTGTTTGCAATGCCACAGTCGGGTACCGGAGTCTCTGTTGAGGCTGTGGACGACGTTTTCCAAACCAAGATGATGGATATGCTCAAGCAGACCGGCCGTGATGAAATGGTTGTTGGATGGTACCATTCGCATCCAGGGTTTGGATGTTGGTTGTCCAGCGTTGATGTGAACACTCAACAGAGTTTTGAGCAATTGAATCCAAGATCAGTGGCTGTTGTCATCGATCCAATCCAGTCAGTCAAAGGTAAGGTCGTTATCGACGCTTTTAGATCTATTCCTGCTACACAAATGATGATGGGGGCAGGCGAAGCAAGACAAACCACTTCTAACGTTGGTTTACTAAATAAGCCAAGTATCCAAGCACTTGTTCATGGTCTCAACAGATCGTACTACTCTATCAATATCGACTACAGGAAGACTAACAAGGAAACAGACATGCTTCTTAATCTACATAAGGGCCAATGGAGAGAAGGTCTACACTCTACAGATAACCACGAATGTAATGCAGAGGGAATGTCTCAGTTGGTTGCTCTTAGTAAAGCGTACGTGGAGAGAATCGAAGAAGAAAAGACGTTAACAGAAGATGAGATCAAAACTAGGTATGTTGGTAAAAAGGATCCGAAAAAGCATTTGAGTGAAACAGCAAAGGGTCTAATTGAAGATAATACAGTTGCCATTATGAATGCCCATGTCAATAGGCTGGCCATATAAATTCTTTTCTGATTTTGGAATATTATATAGATAGTAATCTTAAAAGCTTAATGAGTTATTTCCATACGGACAAGGTAGTATTTTTGTCAGTACAGGAGCACTTGCTCTGTAATGCCAAGTGTTGAATTTTACGCCAAATTATCATTTTGGAGCCTTCTTATCATAAGGCACATTTTATCTGCTGGATCCGCCTTACAACTTTTCTCTCTTCCAACTGCAACCAACATAGTGATAGAACAGCCCATAGTATCGAGAATGAAGTATCCAGCTAGAGAGCACGCGTTGAAAGTGTTCAATCATCTTAGGAAGGAAGCAGCTATCTTTATTGCCGGTGGTTCTCCACCTCCAATCGCATACTGCGATCAATATCTACCATTAAGACAAAACAGATACTTCCACTATTTGACAGGAGTTGACCAAATTGGGGGTTGCTTTGTCCTGTATTATCAGCACAAGCTTGTGTTGTTTTTACCCGATGTTGACGAGGAAGACATTATGTGGTCAGGACCTCCTTTATCTCTAAAAGATGCCCTGGAGGAGTTTGATGTTGATGAAGTCAAGTACGCTGCTGAACTTCCTTCTATTCTTGAGCAAATTGCCAAGCAAACCACCATCTACACCACAGATATAGAGGATTATAAAGACAAGGACTTTGCAAAACTGGTAGTTCCCCACACCAAAGAGTTATTCCATGCACTCGATGAGTCACGCCTGATCAAAGATGAGTACGAGTTGGAACTAATGCGTAAAGCAGCTTCAATTACTGACAATTGCCATGTCAAAACCATGTCTGCCTTGGGCCACAGCAATAACGAGACCCATTTGCACGCTGAATTCGTATACCATTCTCTCAGAGCAGGATCCAAATTTCAGTCTTACGACCCAATCTGCTGTTCAGGACACAATTGTGGTACGCTCCACTACGTGAAAAATGATGAGAACTTTAGAGATCCAACAAGACAGTCTGTTTTGATTGATGCTGGGGCTGAATGGAAATGCTACGCTTCTGACGTGACACGCTGTTTCCCAATAAACGGTGTATGGACAACTGAACATCTGAACATCTACAATTCTGTTCTTGACATGCAGTCACAGGTGATGTCTAAGATTAAAGCTGGCGTCTTGTGGGACGACCTCCACATTCTATCACACAAGGTGCTTATTAATGCTTTCATCAAGATTGGTCTATTTCATAACGGCACACCGGAGGAGATTTTCGACTCTGGAGTCTCTGTGTGGTTCTATCCACATGGCCTTGGTCATCTCCTTGGTATGGATACCCATGATGTTGGTGGTCACGCTAATTACAACGATTCCAATCCAATGCTACGTTATTTACGGTTGAGAAGACCGTTGCAGAAGAATATGGTGGTCACTAACGAGCCGGGGATTTACTTTTCACCATATCTTTTAGAAAATATGACGGAGGCGCAGTCCAGGTACGTCAACCACACCCTCTTGGAAACCTACATGCCAGTCGGTGGTGTTAGAATAGAAGATGACGTTATTGTTCTCGAAAACGGATACGAGGTTATTTCGCATGCTCCAAAGGACCCTGCTGAAATTGCTGATATTGTGCTTAAAGGGCTATCCCAAACTGTATAATTACAAAGGCTCTGTGTAGAAGACGATAAACAAACCTTATTTAGAATCCAATGTTCAGAATTACTAAGCACTACTGAGCACTTTTCCCCAACATATCTTAAAGCCGTTTCAAATCAAAAAATTTCTTAAAGTAACTAATCAATTCACACCAGCTTCTTCCAAACAAAGTACAATGAACAGCTTCAGATTCGTCAGATCATTCCATGCTGCACGCGTTTTGCAGCAAGTTAAAACCATCAACACCGCTGCTGAATTTCAAACTGCTCTCAAGTCTGAGAAACCCGTTTTCATTGATTTCTTTGCTACATGGTGTGGTCCATGTAAGATGGTTGCCCCATTCATCGAGTCTATGTCTAATCAGGTCACCGCCGTAGACTTTTACAAGTTAGACGTTGATGAATTAAAGGTCGGTGACGTTGTTTCTGCATTGAGAATCACTGCTATGCCAACTTTTATTGCTTTCAAAAACGGTGAAGAATTTAACAGAATTGTTGGTGCCGACCCTAGAAAAATTAAGACCCTTGTTGATGAACTCAACTGAAACATGGACTAGTCCTGATTTTACTCTGTTGTTGATATTATTATAAACTTATTACTGTATAAAACCCCATATAAAACATTAAGAAGAAACTTAAAATTGAATTTATATATATATATATAAAAGGATGCCTATCTTGAATCTTCAATCTCTAGAATTAATCAATTTTCATTTCGTCTAATTCATCAAGTAAGTCGTCAACATTGATAGTTGGCGCGTCTTCCTCTTCAACATCTGTTTCAGTTTCAGTTTCATAGCCTGCTGGATATTGTGGAGCTTCCGCCTTATAGATGTTAACTTGGTCACGAAGTTCGTTATCTTCTTCCAATTGTTGCAAGAACAATTCGTAATCCTTTTCAGCTCTTTCTCTCTCTTGTCTGGCTTGTCTATCATTCCTTGCGGTTTCGTCTTCGTCTCTGGCAACAATGTCTGCTCTTTCGTTAGCCATTCTCTTCAACTTCCATTGTCTTCTCTTGGCTCTCTTATTGGATCTAATGTAGTGCTTCTTGACAAGGAAAACTTCACAGACGTTATCACCATCAAGCTCATCATATAAAGCGGAGTTGAAATTGGAATTCTTCAAGAAGTAACCCATAGCAGTGTCACCTGCATGAAGGATACCACCAAGATGCGATCTGACGTAAAACTCTTCACCTGAACCCATTTCATTGGCCTTCACACATGTAACATCGGCTAACAAATACTTTCCTTTACGCTGACCGGTTGGTTCCACATCTAGCACCACAAATTCAATCAATTGAGTAACGTCCGCTAAAGCATGGAATCCGTATCTCCAGTAAACGTTGGATTGAAGATCTTCCACTTGCAAAGTGAGAGGATCAATAAATTGAAGCATATTAGAAATTTTGGAACAAAGTACCATCCTACTTATGTTACCCATTGACTTGGCTAATTTTGCTGGTAAGACAACCAAATCGTCTTTACAAATTGGTGAGATTTCAACCGAGTATGAGAATTTGTACATGGAGGTACCAGAATGAATATCAGCAGTAATCAATTCAGATGACTTTTTGGATTTGACAGGAACAACAGCGTTCAAAAAGTCAAGCATTCTTACTGCGTGGTTCTGCTTGGCATAGAAGAAATCCAATCCATCCTTGGATTCCTTAATAGAAATGGTATCAACGTGGGCATTGTGTTTCAAGATCATTTGTTCCAAAAACAAGAATGTTCTCTTGTGTGGAACCTTTTGTCTAATTTGGACAGTGGTGTTCCATGTGTGGGCGGTATACGATTTAGCACAATCTGGACATTGCATAGCAATGACAATGTATTCGACTTCGAAACTTTGCTGAATGATGGCATTTTGGAACGCTTCACCCTGGACGGTCAACTTGACTCTAATTCTTCTTGAATGCGGTTCTGTCCAGATGAAAGCAGCATCGATTAATCTGATTTTGTTAAGACCCTTTAATCTCCTCAAACATATCGCAAGCAATTCCCTTGATTCTAGCTCTGCCTTGATCCAATTAGTAGGTGGCTGCAAAAACCTCTCACAATTTCTGCAGAATGATAAGTTTGATTCTCTTGGAATCCCTTCTGTGACGTCAATGTTCATCTTAATACAATCGTAGCACATCACTAGACCTGTTGATCCGTCGATTGGCACACCACAGTTGCAACAAAGCACCGTTGCCATCTGCATTTGTTGTTCTTGGTTATTGTATTGATACTCATGTGAGTGGTTGTGGCCACTCATGTCCATATCTGTGTAGTTTGACATCTCTAATTCACAGTTCTTATTAGTAAGAAGAGTAAGTTCTATTAGATGAAAAAAAAATTTTTCTAAGCATTCGCCAAAAACGGTAATTTTTTTCTTTTCCTTATCATGCGCCACAATCGTGGCGCATGTACAAAATGCTCATGAAATATATTTCACTGTCATTTATTAGCCTTAAATTAGGACCTGAAAGTTAGACAACGTTCATTATGTGACTTTACGCTTTGAAAAGTAATCATCCAACCCAAATTCAATGGCACATCTGACCAGAAGAAGCGTTTTCATGCTCCAAACACTTCTTTCCCCACATTTGATCCAGTATTTCATTGTGTTCGATTCTTCTGTATCATCAATGATTTCACTGATCTTAGGTTTGGAGGACTTGCCAGATACCTCGTTTAAAAATCCAGTCTCTTCTAGAATCTTTAACAAATCAAGAACCCACCATCTCTCTCCTACAGGCACCAAGGGAACATGGTTCGACTCCAAAAGGGCCTCCTTCTCGTCAACGACAGCCCATTTCAATAGCCCCCCAATGTACCCAAAACTCCAACCGAGCTTTTGGAACATCCGGAGTCTGTGCTTGATTTCCAGCATGACCACGTTCCATCCAAGAGAAGTAATATCCTGCATCATTTGATACGTGGAATAAATAAGAGGAAACGGTGGCCAGCTTGAAATACCTAGGCCTGAAGGGGTTGATCGATCATAGTAGTTCAAGGTTTGTTTTTGGAGCTTCCAATCCCATAGTATTACAGGCGCCAGATATGGTCTGGAGACGCTGATAACGAAGTGATTGACGTTGAACATCTCTGTCATTCTGGTGTACGGGGATCTGATCCCGTATGCATTAAAACCGTTGACTTTGCTTGCTTCGGCCCCTCCTGTTTCATATGGAGGGTGGAAGTCGCACTTGATGCTAGTATAGTCAGAAAACTGGTTTTGATATTTTACTTCAAGATTGTACCTCAAATGTACACCTGTGGACTCTGAAGTGTTCAGCTCGTTCATTATTAACGATAGCCCAGATCCTTTAATAACTTCACCACCCATAGAGCAACAGATTGCGCTTCGAACAGTGACGTAGGGCGTGCTCAAGTAGTTCAAGAGATTTGGAACCTTCGGGTTGCTAGGATACACAAAAACATTCAAGGTCTTCCCAGAACGTTTATTGGCCTCCCCAAAAGTCATGCTTCCTATTTTGTGGAGAACAAAAGCAATGAATAATTTCAATGAAGGAGAGAGACCTCTACGCATGTCTGTGAGCCATACCAGGTCTAGATCTAAATCCAAGTCCAGGTCGATAGGGAATTCATGTGAAATTGATCTTATTACTGATTTTGTGCTTTCACTTGTTCCGCTCTCCTTATTCACCTTGCTTCTGTTATTAGAGACTATACCCATTGTAACTTGGTTGACTGTATAACCTTCCTTTGACATTGCAGCGTTCAAATCTGTTAATACCTCTCTCAACTCGCCTTCAGTTAGACATCCAACTAAAGCGCCAATAACAGCACCAATTCCAGAACCAGCTATCACCGATGGCAACAAATCACATTCAAAGAGCGCTTTGACAACACCAACATGACACATACCAAAAATAGACCCACCATGCAAGCAGAGAGCCGTAGTCCCCATTGTGGTCTTCGCATCATGAAAGAAGTCCAGCTTCAGCTGCTCGTCGTCTATACTGTTGATCCAATTCAAACATAACATAACTTCAGACACGTATTGCTCAATCAATGATTTTGTTCCAGTATATGTTCTATTGAATAATGCTTTGTTTGAAATACCTCCAAAATTTCTTAGCATACCGGCTCTTAGTAATGAAAAAAGCCTTAATTTGTTGCCTGATAGTCTCGCGTGCTTCAAGTCCCTGAGACGCTCTTGAATAAGCCTATAATCATATTTTTTGGTGATTAGGTTATCTTTCCAAACATCGTTTTGTACCAAATTGTCAAGTTCGAACGCAAAATGATCGTATTCAGACAAACATGTAGCTACCTTTAGCTTGTGTTTCAGCTGGCTCCTCGGTGAGTTGAACATCATAGTCAGCAACTGACGTTTCCAAAATGTAATGACATCCAAGCATAAAAGCAAGAGTTTTAGCACCGGTAACGGTGTGTATGAAACAAAAAATGATACTAGAGATACTACCAACGATGATCGCAAGTGCTTTCCCTTACCTGTTCTCTGCATTGGTCTGACAATCACTGTGCAATAGATAACCGGGAAAAAACACTTACGTAAAATATTATCAAGACCTCAAAATAGTCTTTTGCTCTGTAGTTAGATGTTTTTTCAATGAATCAACTCAAGTCATGTTGATGCCACGGTTATTGACGCCAATTGGGCGAGCGGGAATTAGATACGGGTTTGTAAGCCAAAGAAGGTTGTTCCATTTGACTTTACAGAATAGAATTTCACCATTAATTCCTGGACAGTTTCCAGAAATTGAAGACGATGACGGTGGAGATGAGAAGAAGCAGAAGCGAACAGAGGACTCACATTGGGCTAATATCAAGGGTATTCTTTTCAAGTGTGTAGAGACTGGGCTAATAACATTCTCTTCATTGATGGTATTGGTGCTCGGGGGTGTTGTCTATCATGAATACTACAAACAGAATGTTTTAGAGAAGATAAAAGACAGCTTCAATGAAATCAACACGCTGAGGTTTATAAAGCACAAGTATTTTTCGGAAATGAATGATGATGCATCCTGGGTTGAGAGAGAAGAACAAGGAATCCTTGATGCAGTCATCAACGGTGAAATCGTAGGGAAGTATTTTATGCTGGTAGGTGAAAAGGGTACAGGGAAGTTCAGTGCAGTCATGGAGTCTATGAGAAGGACAGGGGGTGCTGATTGCAGTGTAATTGACTGTTCATCAGATCTCGAACTCATGAGACTACGTATTGGACACAGTTTACACTTTGAATTTTCAGAGGATTACATTGGCAGCTTGTTCAGTATGAAAGGTCCACGAGACGCGACGCCATTACTAGATATTGAGCGAGCGTTTAGTAAACTTGAAATGATCCTAGTTGAGAGAAAAAGGCATACTAAAAAGCCGTTGATCTTAATATTCAACAACTCTCATTTGATTGATCCCAGCTTGGTAGAGTTGTTGCAACAAAAGGCTGAGAGTTTTGCTGCCTCCAACATGCTTTCCATGGTGTTTGTATCCGATGACTATTGGCTATATGAGAAATTCAAAAACTACTCCACGAGGCTACAATTGCTTAACTTCAGTGACGTTAGCGAACGAGACGCCATAAGTATCATGAAGGCAATCAGGAAGAAGAAGCGTCTACACAATCTCCCCTCTAGTGATTACAAGAAGGTTTATGAGTTGATTGGTGGCAGATTGCAGTATTTGAACCGGGTGGCTTCTGTGGAGGACGTATTCTCAGCATCGCACCAGCTGATAGACTCTGAACGAACGTGGTTTTTGAGCAAATGCGCTCTCTTGGGATCCGACATGGACGACGATGCACTCCAGACAGGCAAGTTCTCATGTTCTGCCATGCTTTTGATGAGAGAGTTTGTGGAGATGGATAGACAGAAGAAAAAGTGTGCTGACAACGAGTGCAAAGCGTACGAGCTACCTAGACTGCCGCTGTGGAGAGCGCACCAGATTATGACGAGGTCTGATTTCATCCAAGACTACGACAAGCTCAACATATTCACCATTGACACCGACGGCAATGTGCGGCCAGACTCCGTTGCCATGATGACTGCATTTCATGAGATCGCTGACTACAACCACTTTGACGAAATCCTCAGAGACTCTATAGACCGGGTTTCTGAAATTGAGTCTCTCAACAGGACCAGAGAAATTGTTTTGAAGGATTTAGTGGACGGTGGTAAATACAAGGCGGCGTTTGCAGACGACAGAAGCATCCATGTCACTCTAAGTAACGACAACAGCAAGTCCGCAGAAGAAGAGGAGGAGGAGGACAACATGGAACTCGTGGGCCTTCACGTTGGTGAGCGAAAACTTTGGTGGAAGAAACGAATGGAGGGCTACAATTCCAAAGACTGAATGCGGTTCCCTTCACCCCCATTATAGAATACTTTATTCAACAATTGTTTGTAAGCTAGTAAAAGACATGAGCATTTAGTCTTGAAAAATATTTAGGTGGCAAAGCGCTTTTGTGATATCAGAGAAAAAAATGCAGTTGAGCTTGATGGCAAAAGACTGTATAGAGTAAAAGAAAGCCAAGGACGCAATGGATATCATTCTTGGAATCAGACTACCACAGGGTACGTTGCTAGCCACATCGAAGGCATTCACACGAGGAATTTCCATTTTGAAGGCCACCGATGACAAAACAAAGACTTTGAATGAACACAACTTGATTGCATTTACAGGTGAGTCTGGTGACACCACGCAATTCGCAGAGTACGTCACTGTGAACGTTCAATTGAAGGGCCTCAGAGACGGTTACGAAATGAAATCGAACGAAATCGCATCATTCATCAGACACGAGTTGGCAACATCAATTCGTAGTAGAAAGCCATACCAGGTGCAGGTTTTGGTGGGTGGATTTGAGAACGAGGAAGGCTTCCTCAGTATGATCGACTATCTTGGAACGAGATGTGACTTACCATACGCAGCACACGGTTATGCCGCATTCTACACAATGTCACTTTTGGATCACCACTATAGAAGCGATCTCTCATACGAAGACGGATTGAATTTGCTCAAAATGTGTGACGACGAATTGAATAAGAGAATGCCTATGGACTATAAAGGTTTGAGAGTCCATTTTGTCGACAAGACCGGTATCAAAGAAGTTGAACTCACAAGTTGAGTTTTGTAAAAGAAATCCCCCCTAGTTTATATAATCTTTATTAGTTAATAAAAATTAAGAAGTACGATTAACCTGGCGCTTCTCATCTTCACGCTGGAGATCATGGGTTTGCGTTAATCTTCGTTTGTAGAAATGAAATATAAAACAATACAAAAAAGTAAAAGTAACTATAGAAAAACGTTAAAAACAAAATACAAACGATATTATAAATATATTGAATAAAAACTAGACGTTGATTGCCTCTCCGACAAATTCAGAAGCAACGTTCAGTGCTTCACCCACAATTTCTCCAACATCAAGTTTGTCTTCAACAACAGCCTCAATGACATCGGCAGCTTCATAAGCAGCTTCATAGGCAATTGCCTTGATACCATCCTCAACAACGTCATCAACAATGTTTTCAATATTATCAGCCACAGGATGAACAACTTCATTTATTGGTTCAATGGCATTTTCAATCTTTTCGTTGATATCGTTCAAAACATGCTGCACGCCATGCTCAGATTCTGCTTCGACAGTAGCTGTTTCTGATTGCAGTGGAATGATTTGCAGAACAGTATGTGTTACTTCACTTACAGTGTCAGTAAAGTCTCTAACTTTTTCGTTTAAGTCATTGATCACTTGTTGAGCGTTGTTGCTTCCACTGTTGAAATCAATAACAACCTCATTGTTAGTTGCTTGAGATTGTAATGGGATTATTTGCAAAACAGTGTGTGTCTCTGTTTCAGTTTCCTCGTTTGCTTCTTTGGTATTCGCCTCATCAATGGCTTCGCCCTCAGTCTTTGCGTGGCTTTCAACTTGCTGTTGCTTTCTTTGTTCCGCTTCAAACAGCTCTTTTTCTTCAGCTTCAGCTTTTTCTCTGAATTGGAACTCCAAATTAGCTTTTGCTCTTAAAATAGCTAAAAATGATCCACCTTCATTCAAGAGAATGTTGACTTGAGTTTTGATACCATTAATAGAGTTCTGGAACTCTTTGCTAATTGTATCTATATCTTGACTAATTAGTTCATCTCTGAAATTGATGAGTTCATTTTTGACCTTATTGAAATTTTTCCACTCTTTCCAATCAGCGCCATTTGAAACAATTTCTGCAGAATAAGCAGTTAAAGAAGAATCAGCAAATTCTTCCAACGCTTCTAAAATTGATTCTCTTATTTCAGAAACTTTTTGAACATAAACTTCAGAATATTCTTTAATACCTTTCGCAATAGAATCGGCACTAGATTCAAACTTATCCCTCTTTGCTTGCAAGATATCTCTGTAGTCTTGTCTTGAAACATGACCTTCAGCAGTTGAATCCCTAATCAAATTTATCTTATTGAGCAGCTCATAAATATCTTCATAATCGGTGTTAACGTCATTACCCAAATTTCTTAAAGAATCAGTAAATTTTAAACACAAATTTGCTGCATATTCTCTGGACAAGTCAACGACTTGTGATTCAAAGTCTTTTTGAGCTCCAATCAAAGTAGAATCAAGTAATGATTGATACTTTTCGCTTGTTGGAGTAATGCTGGAAGACGACTTTCCCGATGTTGAAGTAACTGTAATAGTTGAAGTTAAAGTTTGAGTTTCTGTTTCTGTTTCTTCGTCATTTTGATCGTTATCATCACTATTATCCGCTATCACCTCATCGAGTAATTCCTTGATTTCAATTTTATCCTTTGACAAATTTAGAATATTACCATTAATATTAAAATTTGGTACATTGCTGACAATTTTATTGAATTCTGAAAGGATGAAATTTTTCTTTTCTTCAAACACCTTGAAAGAATCACTCATTTTGATAGCTTCATTAGCCTCTTTAAAATGCTCCCATTTATTGAGTAAAGTGGAGTAGAGTTCACAAGTTGATTTGATAAACTTTTGCAAATAGAAGGAGAATAATTTATATTGGGGGGTGCTTTTCAATTGATCCCATTTTTCTCCTACAATGGAGTTTTCAAGTTTGTACTTTACTAACAAGTAAATTGGCTTGATGTATAGTTGCCAGTTGATGTAAATAAACAGCTTGATTCTAACATAAGCATATTTCAAAAGGCTGACGGTTGCATTTTTCAATTCGATAATGAACGGACATAAAGTTTGGTTGAAATGTTTGATTGAAAAATTGATGGCATTAGTTATATGTTGAGCAAGAATCTTTGACCCAGATTCTAAATTGGCGAGCAATTCTTCTTCTGACACGTTTGTCTTTTGGAAAGCACTATTTTTCAAATCAACAATAACATTTTGTACCTTGGTGAGATGAGGATTTGCTAGCTGGCCGATTTTAGAGAGAACAATATCAACTTTTGGCTGCAATGAAGAGTTCTGATACCTCGTTGACACGAATGACAGATAAGGACTGATGTATGTGTAACCTTTGTGTGAGTAGAGGCAAATGGCATCATTTGCCTCTGAAAATGGCAACGGTTTTGAGAGGGGGCACGTTGAATTCACATGAAAGATTGTGTACGCAGCAACTGTGAAGATCACAATGTTTCTGTAGATTCTGAATAGATTCATTGGCTGCTGTAAACTTGTAAAAAGAAGATAGTTTCATTTGTTAGGGTTTAAGTTTTTTTTCTGTGTATTACTATAACGAGAAGTTGATAAAAACAGCTCATGACGAATCACAAATTAACGACAAGAGATATAAAGGTAAGCTAAATAGGTTGTAGGTGCTGAACAATTAGAGATTTTCACCGATTTCCTTAGCCAATTCGATGGCTTCGCCAGCGATCACCTCTTCAATGACCTTTTCGCCCTTTTCGATAACGTTTGAAGCAGAAGCTGATTCTTCAACGTTTTCAACGCTCACTTCAGTGGTTTTAGTGGTGGTTTCGGTGACAGTGGTTTCAGCAGTCTCAACAATTTCCTCAGTAGTGGTGGTGGTAATATCCTCGGTTTCCTTCTCGGTTTCTTCAGCAATCACTTCGTTTTCTTCAGCTGGAACTGCATTAGAAGAAGCCTCGGCGTCTTCTGGGGTCACGTCCTCCTTCTCAACATACGCTTGTTCAGATTCCAGCTCTGGGGTGGCCAATGGAGCTGTGGCGTGAGTGTCGTCTTCGGTTTCTTCGCCGTCTTCCTTCTTTTCCACTGGCTTAATGCCGAGGAAGTCGTTAGACATCTGCTTCAATTCGTTGAAGTAAGCAAAGTCCTCTGGCGATGGCAGCTTCACCGCAACGCTGTCAACAACATCCTTCAAGTTGTCGTTGTAGAACTTAGTCACGAACGGAGTGTATGGCTTCACGTAGTCGTGCGCAATCTGGCATGTGAATCCTGCGTCCTCTGGGCAAGCTGCGTCAAACGGACATTTTGTCGCAATGTGGTAAGAAAGGAAAGCAAACAAGAGAGCCAAGTGAACAAACCCGAGCATGTTGTACTAGTTTAAAGATCCCAATGGCAAAAGAAGTGTGATATAAGCTTTACAAAAAAAGGACACCTCATACGTTTATGAGCTAGTCCCACAATTTTTGTGGGAAGAGGAATAAATTTAAAAAATAAAGGTCCTGCCCGGATTCGAACTGGGGTTGTCGGAATCAGAATCCAAAGTGATCACCACTACACTACAGGACCTTTGATGGATTGGTAAGTGATAAATTTGTTTGGGTAAGACGCTTCTGAATTTGTTTTCTAGGATAAACATTGGTTTCAATTGGTGATTATGATTTTTTTTTGATATTTTGATGATACCAATACCTAATAGCCATTTCATGTTGAAATAACAAGAAAAGACCCTGAGCATATTTAGTATGCCATTCTTAAAAAGAAATGTTCAAGACATAAAGATTCTTATTATCTATTAGATGACCTAGACTCTAATATAATTTTTAATATAGAAAGCATTCCCCACATTATAATTTATAATAATTAAATACACCTTTTTAATTAAGCAAACTAAATCGTTATTACCGCTATACGGAAATTGTAACAGATTTCCAATCTTTATCGATAACGAGAACACACACAAGACAACACAAACAGACTAAGAACTTCTATTAAACATATATTCAAAATCCCAAAAACATTATTAAAATATTATTAAAACCTTAAAAACAATTACTTATCAAAACTACAAATTATCAATTAATCAATTAAATTCCTAAAAACAAAACAAAAATGAGTTCCAACAGAAACACTACTAGATCCGCAAGCAACAGAAATGCTACCAATGCTGCAACTAATGCATCGGACCCTTTCGAAGCATCCGGTGATGTCGACCACAATATGAATATCGACTCCGCTCAAAATGAAATTAATGCTCATGAAGCCACAGCTTCAAATGATAAAGTGACTTATCTTTTCTTGTCAGACTTGGAACCAGCAATTGCAAACTCTTGCAATGAAACTCTCAAGAAGAGAGCACCAAGCAAGAAATCCAAACAAGGCACTGATTGGCCTAAATTTGTCAACTATCTAAGAAGTGCTTTAAAATCTAATATCTTCACTCATTCGA
>JAJLVU010000027.1:0-13511 GCA_030570395.1 Saturnispora gosingensis
CACCTACTGTAACTACCCCTCGCACCTACTGTAACTACCCCTCGCACCTACTGTAACTACCCCTCGCACCTACTGTAACTACCCCTCGCACCTACTGTAACTACCCCTCGCACCTACTGTAACTACCCCTCGCACCTACTGTAACTACCCCTCGCACCTACTGTAACTACCCCTCGCACCTACTGTAACTACCCCTCGCACCTACTGTAACTACCCCTCGCACCTACTGTAACTACCCCTCGCACCTACTGTAACTACCCCTCGCACCTACTGTAACTACCCCTCGCACCTACTGTATAATTTATCTAGCTCTATCTAAAATTTGACACTCTTAGTGGCTGTTCGACTATATCAGTAATTTTCAAAATTAATTTTGAATCCATTTTGAATTTATGTGTGCCTTTTATTCAAAGTATTCTTACTAGCCTTCATGTTGTCCCTCCGATATTAGGTTTTTTTTTAATATTAACATAATTTTAATTTTTATGTTCTGTTTATACTCGAGCTAATCTATGCATTCAGTTCGCTGATACACAGTCTGAACAATAGTAAACAAACAATATTAATGCATATCTAAACAGTTATTGAAGAATACCAATTTGAAATTACATTCCACTACTGCAAATCTTAATTTTCAAGCAAATTTTTACTTTAACAATCGAACCCGTGTGCGCCAAGGTTATTGGCCATTAGGCTATTCAAAAATATTTTCACAAAAATTTTCATTTTTTTGTGCTATTTGAATACCTGATTTTCTTTTACAAATAATTAAAATTTTGAAATTTTTTGCAATTTGTGTGGTTAACAAAATATTCCTAATAATCAGCAACCATTCTATGTTGAGAAAACAAGAAAAGTGTTACAATTTCCGTATAGTGGTAATAACGATTTAGTTTGCTTAATTAAAAAGGTGTATATAATTATTATAAATTATAATGTGGGGGATGCTTTCTATATTAGAAATTATATTAGAGTCTAGGTTATCTAATAGATAATGAAAATCTTTATGTCTTGAACATTTCTTTTTAAGAGTGGCATACTAAATATGCTCAGGCTCTTTTCTTGTTATCTCAACAGAAACCCTCATCAGGGTTTTGTAAGTAAATGATAAATCCAGAGTTTATTACTCAAACCGTTAATTATTAATTAAGTATAAATTAAATATAAAGTCAAATGTGTTGACTATTTATATTACTTCGGATTAAGGATTAGTTTCTAAATTAGTTTATCGATTAGTCATACTAAAAGTCTCGATCGACTTCGGTAATTGTTTGTATTACCGATGCATTACGGTTTATTTGTGAATAAAGCTTGCGTTTACGTCTTAAGCTCATTTCTATCAAATCTCTTCCGCATCTTATTGTAAACATGCATTTATTATGCTCAGTTGATATTATGATGTACCTAGATTTCATCAGTAAATAGACGAGTGTCGTGATATAAATAGCAGTTGAGAAGAGATTATTCGAATCTTAACTGTTGCTTTATAAACTAGTCTGTATAGTTTAAAGAACCGTGTTTAAAAAGGTAAAATCATCAAATTCGATGAAATTAAATTTAAAGCTAATCAAATAACGTTTTACTTGGCTGTTGGGAAAGAACAGATAAATGGTGGTCACATACTTATGTCTCTAAATCGAATCCTCAATTGCTAGCGTGAAAAAGAAATTGTGAAGTCTTGTTGATTTTCAAATCTGCTAGCTTTCATGTCATGTCACCGTGGAATGCAACTAAAAGACATGTTTTTTTGCTATATTAAATTTAGCGAAGAGTGACTGTAATTGATAATTGCAAGTGGGTTAGAAAATAGCTCATTATTTAAACTGAACACTAATGAAAAAATCAGGATGACCCATCGAAAGTTAGTGACGCAACTACCAGATATTTTAACTCTAAACAAATGGCAACTTTGGTATTCAAGTCAAACACACCCAAATTGAGGCAAAGCTTAAGTTTGAACAAAATATGAAAAATCAAATTTTCAAAGGTTTTATAGGGTCTAGCTAAAGACGGTAAGCATGGCGTATTTCAACTTGTACAGGAATGGAACCCAGAAGGCTGATTGTTAATATTGGAAGTTTGGATTACCTTGTACTATAATACACGTTCGTTATATAAGAAGATTTCCATCAATTCATATTGATAAAAAGTCATGGAAAATTAATCAAAGTAAGTACATTGGCTTATATATGTCATAAACAGGTGTTACATGCTGATGTTATTTTTTTTACTTATCGAAATTGGAAAAAGCATATTCGCTGTTTTTTAATCGATGGATGTTTGTGCTTATGGTCAATGGTGCTTTCAAGATTCAGGCCTTAGTTTGAAAAGATGTTGACCTAAGAGGGATTTTAAAGAGAGTTATTTGAGGTAGCGAGACCATAAAATGATGCATGGCACGGCATAAAGTTCCACTGAGAATAAAACCTTAAACGGTTTTTGAAATATCAAGTCAGCACCCAGAAAGAAAAGTCATCGTACGTAAAAAGATCAGCCACAAAAGTCAACGTCAACAAATTTGCGTTCATTTGCAGTGGCGGTTTCACTGTTTTCATTAATTGTTATCTGTACTTAGTAATGCCACAGTGAACATTATCCGAGATTATCCGCTTCGCGGCTTTTAATTGTTTAAATTTTGGAACATCCTAAATAGGTGATTGCAAAATAGGCACTTTTTGAAGTTCAAGACTTTTCATTAATGCATTTGTGTAGTCATTGGGGTGGCAGTATAACAATAATAAGCTTTAGAAGCAATTAGCTCTTGCGCAAAAGATCAGGGATGCCTGAAAATTATCTAAACGTATCAAGAGGAACGCACAACCGAAGATTAACCTGCAGTTCAGAATAGGTCACAAAGTTATCAAACACCGAGCTCAGAGTGGAAACCTGATCAAAAAGAACCGCTTGACTCACCAAGCATTTATGTGAAAGCTTACTATAATTCTACGTTACAAATAGGGTGAGAGCATGTGGTCTCTTAGGATTTATGTAATTTTAATACTACAATAATTAACTTAAGTGCGACGAAATAAGAATATATTTCGAAATAAATCAAGATTAAGCATATATATAAATTAGATAATATGAGTGATCTTGCTTTCAAGCCAAAAATAAAAAAAGAATCTCAATCCAGTGCCAAATCTCATAGCAATAGTTGGTAAGAAGCAGATCATGCGTTTTACATTAATATAATTGTCACAGTGTGCGTGACATATTTTTGTTATTCTTTTCCGTTCCTTCTTTCCAAATCTTAACGCAGTTCTTATCACTAATCGCACTTGATTTTTTTTTCAATCGAAATCTCACCTGCCTATAAAATGACATCGTTGCCCAATTTGTCTTCCAGCAAAAAGTTTCATTTGCAATGTTGTTTGCAATTGTTGCGTATAAGTCAGCAAACACTAGTGAGTGTTCCTAGTATCAAGTTAGCCGACAACAAATCTGAAGTGCCTAGTGTGGGCTTTGGTTCAGGTACTAAATGGCAGTGGAAGAAGAAGGCATCTGACAGTAGTGTGGATAGAGACTTGGTGGACTCGCTAAAGTTAGCACTAAAAACACGGTTCACTCATCTAGACACTGCAGAATTTTACACTACCAGGGAGGATGTCGGTGTTGCAATTTCTGAAGCACTTTCAGAGAAGATTATCAGCTCTAGGGGCGATGTGTTTATTACCGATAAATACGCTGGTAAACTGTCTGCTTTCACAAGCGAGGGTAAAGTTAGAGGGCCTTACGAAAGCGCCAAGGAATGTTTGAAGTTGATGAAAATTGATTATCTTGATATGTTTATGTTCCATACGCAAGATGTGAATCGAGAATTGACTTTGGAAGCCGAATGGAAAGAAATGATTCAACTAAAAAAAGAGGGTCTTGTGAAGATCATCGGTGTTTCCAATTATGATGTTGCTGATCTCAAGAAAATCAAGTCTTTTGGACTTGAGATGCCACAAGTTCTACAAATTGAGTTTCATCCGTACTTGCAGTCACAATCTCCACAAATCAAAGAGTTTGCACAAAAGGAAGGTATTCAACTTGAAGCCTATGGGCCTTTAGTGCCTTTAACCAAAGCCAGAAAGGCTTGGGCTGAAGCTCACGATGGAGAACCTCCTTTGGATAGTCTTTTGAAACAGCTCCAGAAGAAGTACAATGCATCAGAAACTCAAATTTTATTAAATTATGCATTGCAAAATGGCTACATTCCGATCACCACTTCTTCTAAAGTTGAAAGAATGAAAGATATTTTGCAAATGTTTTCTTGGAAACTGGATTTGTGTGATGTTCAAAAACTTAGTGATGTCGGTAACTCTTGGTTCTGTAGAGCTTTTGCACTTCCACCCTTGCCTGAACACGATGAAACTTTGAAGAAAGAAAGGGGTCTTATTTAGGTCGAGGGAGGCATATCCAGTTTTACATATCTTATACTTCATGCTAATATATCGTTAGCCAAATATGTACAATTATGCTATTTATTTTTTATTAATTTGTGTGCAATGCACCAGCGGTTAACACCTCATATTAACTGTTTAGTTTTGTCAAGCTTTGCCTTAGTTCAGAACTTGGTTTTGATACTATGCAACAAAGATAATGCTGTCTCTGAACATTGGCGTCTTTTTTGATCATAAACATAAATAAATTTTACCTTTAGAGAATTCCCCCAGTCAATTGTAAATTGAATTTTAATAAATAAACTCTTTTCATATCTTTGCGTCATATTTTTTCTTCAAATCTGAAATTCCTATCACAGAAGTACTTTGCTAAAGTAGTGCAAAATTGTTGCAAACACTGGTAGCTATCTTGACCTTAGATCATGATAAAATAAAGTATACTAAAATATTAATTAACATAGCAAATGCTTTGCTTGCATCCTACGAGCATGCAGATGTATAAATAACCAAAGTTTTTGCATTGATTATTTGTGTACTTTTTTTTAGGAAACCTCGATCTATGATGTATTTGGTACAAAATTTGAAGACTAGATCATAAAGTCAAAACGTTACAGTTGTTAATTATGAATTACTGTGAACAGACTTGTTTTTAGTCATTTGCATTACCAGCACTCAAGAGTTTTAAATATGGCTTTTTTTCAACTACACTGAAGACTTTTATAAAGTAACAATCAAGATTCGGAAAAGAGAATCCTCAACTCTAAAACTTAAATCATGTTTGAAATACTCAAGGTAATACAAAAAAAGTATCAAATGAAGAGTGGCAGGCAAGAATGTTATGAACATAGTAACAGCCAGAAATAAGGTGATAGTTCCCGTTCCAAGTAATGGAGATGGTGAGCAAAATTTTCAACTCTTTGTCCAAAGCACTTTCAAACGCCATGGGCCCACAAATGATGTAGTTTAGATTTTAAAGTACAATTTGTGCATAACCATTACCCTAAATTGGATATTTAATTCCCTATTTGTCACGTTAGCAGATTGTAGGGCAACAAATAAGATAATAAAGCTTCAATTGCTTTTAGCTTGTTGTAGGGGCCAATCAGAATTACAGGATAGTTTTACTTGGGTTTACATATTTAATTCAGGATTTGATATAGGTATTTTAGCTCATAATTATACAAAGTGGTCGGGTTTTAATGAGGTGTACAATAATTTGTCGTGTTTAATCATTTATATCAACTGAGCAGAAAGGCTTTTTGATTTTCTTCCTATGTTGTAAATTTTCTTGTAAATATTTGACGAAACCATAAAAGAATCGTTGCATGAGCAATATATTAAATACATCTCTATGCTCGGTAAATCTATATTTTGGAGGAAGGCAAAAAAAACCTATTTAATTGTTGTTATGATCTAATTATAATAAACTTTTAAAACGTACAAAATAAAGTTTCATGACGCTGGTGTTACAGTTTTTATTCGAATTCACGTACTAACGACAATTACATCAAGCAATAAATTCACTATTTGTAGCTATGAGAAAACTCTACTAAATTATCTGTTTTATCAGAATTGGTTGCTAGAGGCCTATAACATAGATCTTTGCCAGCAGCCGCAGTAAAAATAAAATCTTGAATATTTGAAAGATGTTTGAAAGCAAGCCTGAGTTTTGATATTGACATGCTAAATTTTCCGATTGTCTTTATGATTTTTCACTATTTATCAGTTTAATCTTAGAAGGGTAAGTTTTCTGAAGATTCATTTTTGTATACGGTGAACCTTCTAAAAAACTGCTTGTGTATAACCGCATACCAGAAAAGATTGGGTGTTGACTTTGACTCGCTTCAAAGAGAACTTGTAATACTTTACACAAAATATTTTTGGCATGAAATGCAGGTATATAAAATATTAGAACTCATGCTAAAGGTAAGTTTGAGTGTGAACCTCAGAATAGTTTTCAACTAAACTTTGAATGAAAATCAACAGTCAATTGGTGGCCCAATTTCTGCAAAAGTGAATTGATCCTACAATAGCATAGCAAAAATTGTAGGTTAATCGTTATAATGATGACAATTTTGTGATAAATGTTAAAATCGATAAGAGATGATAAAGATATATTTTGTAGATAAAAGAAAGAAGAAAAAAAGCATTGACTTTCATGAGCTTGAGATTTTCAGACTTAATTACGAGGAAGTCAACAATTTAATAGCTTAATAGTTAAGTAACATCCATTCTTTTTTTGCGGGCAATTTGTAGTGACACAAACTAACCAATTTCAATTTTTTTAATTGAAGATAGCATATATTTAACATCAGGAAGGCCTATATATACTAAATATTAAATAAAGATGGTTTATTTGCCAGCTTGATACTTGTAACAAAGCAAACATATTAAGTATATGAACGTTCCGCAAATAATAGAAACATTTTTTACCAAAAAATAATTGTTTCTACTCTAATAACCCAATCAGGTTTTAAAATTCTGAAGTCATCAATAGTCGAATGAGAATAGTTCAAAAAGTATCAATATTTAAATAAACCTCGCCTATAAAAAAAAGTTATCTAAAAAAATAGCGGATTTTATAATATTATAAATAAATCATAGAAGATCTCAAATCAAAATAAAAAAAGAAGAGCAAGCGACACTAAGCTCAATGCATTTGAAGTATATCCAATATTTGCGGCATTATCATACTCATTGTGCAATGTTGAGTACGCAGATCCAGATAATATAGACGTACTGGATAGGAAACCATGAGTTTGAGTGTTTGTCTGAACACTTTCACCTGAAGCACGAGCAGTTACAGTTGCAGAACTATTTGCTTGACCAGTTGCCTTAGACGCTGGTAAATTGATGATAGAAGTGAAAGTACTCAACTCACTATTAGAACCAGTAACTATTGTAGTCACACTACCAGCTACATTTGCTTTCGTAGTGACAGTTACAAAACTATCGTCAGTAGGAGAAACAACCAAAACACAAGTAGTGATGGTTTTATCAACTGTCAAAACAGTTATAACCGTAGTTGGTAAGTTGGAACCAGAAGTGATGATAGATGTAGCGTATGGAGATGTTGGCACAACGACGACAACACCGGTGGATGTTGGCTTGCCGTCAGCACCAGTGTAGGTCGAGGTGTATGTGGTTGGCTTGTCACCGGAAGTAATAGTGGTGGTACCGTATGGAGATGTTGGCACAACGACAACAACACCGGTGGATGTTGGCTTGCCGTCAGCACCAGTGTAGGTCGAGGTGTATGTGGTTGGCTTGTCACCGGAAGTAATAGTGATGGAACCGTATGGAGATGTTGGCACAACGACAACAACACCGGTGGATGTTGGCTTGCCGTCAGCACCAGTGTAGGTCGAAGTGTAGGTGGTTGGCTTGTCACCGGAAGTAATAGTGGTGGTACCGTATGGAGATGTTGGCACAACGACGACAACACCGGTGGATGTTGGCTTGCCGTCAGCACCAGTGTAGGTCGAAGTGTAGGTGGTTGGCTTGTCACCGGAAGTAATAGTGGTGGTACCGTAAGAAGATGTTGGAACAACGACGACAAGTTGAGTGAAAGTAGCATCACCGTCGATATCCCTCAAAGTTGTGGTGTAGGTGGTTGGAGCGGCAGTACCAGACGTGACGGTGGTGGTGTCAATAGTTGGCACAACAACAAACACTTCGGTCAAAGTTGGGTTACCGTTACCGTCAGTGAGTGTGGAGGTGTAGGTGGTTGGTGCAGCAGTGCCCGACGTGACGGTGGTGGTATCAATAGTTGGCACAACAACAAACACTTCGGTCAAGGTTGGGTTACCGTTACCGTCAGTGAGTGTGGAGGTGTAGGTGGTTGGTGCAGCAGTGCCCGACGTGACGGTGGTGGTGTCAATAGTTGGCACAACAACAAACACTTCGGTCAAAGTTGGGTTACCGTTACCGTCAGTGAGTGTGGAGGTGTAGGTGGTTGAAATTGTGCCTGAGGTTGTGGTAATTGTACTGAACACATTGGTAGGAACGACAATAACTAGCTCTGTTAAATCGGCACCGTTTGGAGCTGTAGACGTGGTTGTGTATGTTAGAGATGATGTACCAGACGTAATATACGTAGTACCAGGTAACGAAACTGTGCCTGGAGTACATTGGTTTGGAGTCAACCCATCTGCAGGTGCGGCTATTTGATCTTTGAAGTCTGTGACTTGATTTCCTTGCGGATCTGTTAATGTGAAACTGAATTTTGCTGCCTGAGCATAATTAACATAGACAATTCTCATTGGGATGTAGTACCCTGTAACAAGATAAATCAATGATGTTGAACTGGAAACAGGGCCACCTAAAGGTTTGACAGAATACAAAATTGGAGTATCTGCAGCATCTTGAGGTACCGTTGTTTGAGTATTACCATTACAACAATCGAAAGCACCACTTCCAATCCAAACCATCACAGAATCATCAATTTGATTTGCTTGGAATGTATACAAACCAGTGGTTTGTGCTGTAAAAAAACATATTGTTAGAATTCATTGCTTTGAAAATAGTTAGACAAAAAAATCAAAGTAACGTACGAATAAAATAACCTGTAAATTCAAAAAGAAAGTGAGAGTAATAAACATTCATATTGTAGATAGTTTTTTGATAATTGGCACCATACGGAACATTTGTTACTAAGATGCTGGCATCAGTAACACCTGTCGTAGAAGAAAGCGGAGTATCTGTTAAGTAACCACTTGCCAAAAAATCCGTGTTTGAAAACTTGGTATCACCCATGGGATAGTTGTAATACTTTAGCATAAATCCAGTTCCTGTGTCTACATTTGCAAATTGACAAGCGCTTGCAGTTGGAAAAATGGTACCAGTATCAGCAGCTAGTGAAGGTGCAATAAGAACCAGCAAGCAAAAGCTTACCAGATGCGTCAGTAATAAATGCATTGAGTTTTTTGCTCAAAGAAAATGATTTGCAGTGTTTTGAGGGATATCCATAGTGCTTTTATAGCAAAATTGAACTTTTGGTAGCTGAATGCTATGCAGCTTGTAGCAATCTTGCTCAGTAGAAACAAAAGGCGGAATGCAGGAACGCAAATACGAAAATAAAATTGTTAGCAGTTTGGAATGCGTCGTGGCGCACTCAATAATCTGAAAAGATGAATGCTAAGTTTATTATTCAAGTGAAACTTGGACTTTCCTCAACCTTACATTATTTATGAGCATGTATAGATGATTTCTCTGAGATTAAATTCAGTCTTTGAATTTTTGGGTTTTGAATTTTTCTCTTCTTCAAACCACTAAAGGAACAAAAGCAACTGCGGTTCAACGTCAGAATGTTTAATTGCTCTTAAAAAGCTATAACATTAAATCCAATCCTAACTTTAGTTTTGGGGTATTTTTGAGGGGATATATGCAAGCAACTGCGGCTCAAATTGTGAAATTCCGTTACATACGCACTTTTTGAGAAAGATACGATTAACAGATGTAACGCTGTTTTTTCAGCATTAGGCAGAATTTGGCATGCGCTTTGAATAATTCTTTACTCAACACGTTTGCTATTGCCTGTGAAAGTTTTGAAAATCTATTGTAAAGGAAAAGATTCGAATTATGATAGCATATAATGCTGGATTCTCTGTTGTAAAATTTTTCCCAATTTGAAAGCAAGTAATTTTTTCAGCGCTCATGCCCATATAGCGATGAATGAGATTTTCGTTTTAGTCGTGCTGATGATATCGGAATTAGATCTAGCTAATGATCGCGCTGAATAAATGCTCTACTTTGATTGCTGTTTCAATTCTTCAGCCTCACTGTATTCCGCAGCTCAAACAGGCTTGAGGAAAGTTCTATAGTATCAAAGTCCACGAACAGTTGCTAGTAGACAAGGATGCGCAAATGATACAAGACTACGCTAACGACAATTTACTGCAACTCAGTCTAAAATAGATGTTTAAAGGATTGGTCACCACATGCTATCGCAATGTACAAAATCTTTTGTTACAGGCAACAATGCTATAATTGTCTCGGAATATTATTTTTTTGTTTACAATTTGGGGTATCTCGTTTTTTCTTTGAGACTTTTTTTTTTGTGCGCAAAACAAAAACACAAAGTTTCTTTTGGCAAAATGCATGTACAGTTTTCTCACTTTCAATAACATTTACATTCTTCCCTGAAAAAAGAAACAATTTCCTTTTGCCACATTCTTTCAAACACGCATTGGATTCCACAGAACCAGATTGTTTTGAAAAATTAGCTTCAAGCTAGCCGTTTCTGATAACCAGTTTTATGCTTGTAGAATTTTATTACACTACTTTCAGCTGTAGGTAAGCGTGAAACGGTGTCTGGCTTCTACGATCACTGACTTTCAGCTTCCGCGCACAATACTGTGTTAAACACTACGTTTTCAGTTCAAATAAGAATAACATTTTACCAGAAATGTATTTTGGTTGATATAGACCACTTTTCCAGTTTGCAGCGGCAGCTGCCTCGTTTTTATGAAGATTGAATGCAGTAAAAGAGCTTGCTATAAAAGCCGCGCAATGATTGGTGCCAAATCCTTTTTCGAAGATTGCTTGCTCAATCGCAAAATCTTATCCGAAGAAACATTGCAAAAAAAATGCACCCCAAATATTACGTAAAAGATGATAACTAAAGAAGTTAGTATACAATTTGCAATTTGCAATTTTCAAGATTATCTAACTACATTTGTTGCAATTGCTGCATTGCAAGTGCAGTGTATTTGATTATCGTCCTTTACAGTTCACCGCAAAGCCAAATCTCTACTGTTTTTCTTTTTTTGTGTAATAAATCTGCAAGATAGTTTTTTTCCCAGTGCTAACTATCGCGCATTTCCGAGATTGCCAAGGTAGTGATTGTTCTTGTTTCCAAACAATAGGGTATGATAAGCACTGGTATTTGTAACGTCACTTTTACGTGTGTCGATATAGCTAGGTCGATTGCTTAATTTCTTTTTGCTGCGTGAGCAAATAAAGAGGAATGCAAGAATAAACCCGACAGTGCATTATTCTTGATTGTAAATACAATTTGAAAATCATGTTATTCCCACTAAGACTATATTTTCACATCGCATTTCAAAACACTCATGCTTCCTATAGATAGCCTGATTTATTTTATTTCATTTTACTTCATTTTACTTATTGTGATGGCGGAGAATTCAAAGCTAAAATAGCATCGTAAAAAATGCACCTTAACTTTTGCAGTTTGCGACAACATGTTTGGTGAAGTTGCTACAGCTAATCATATAGTATATGCGGGAATTTTATGTGAAAGCACCAGTCGACTCATACTTTTGATGCTGAAACTTTTAGTGTTTGGGCTTAGGATCTTGTGTTGATGTGGCGAATAGACCCACCAACTTAAAACGTGTCACATTGCTAATTGAGAATTGCGGTGAAAGTAGACCTGACTGCTTCCAACATTCAGAGTTGCCTGTCTGTGTTTCTTTCAAATCACTTGACACATTTGCGTGGTCACGTGATGTGACAGTATATTCAGGTAATAATTTGGGCACAGAAATTAAATTTTTTTTTTTAAAACAGAAAATCATACCCTGTTGTCAGCCCAAAATTTGAGCTTGAGCGGCTTGCTATGCTTGCGATTGCAAAAACGAAACAGACACCGAAACTGTTTACATTCTTGCGCCCCATGCACATGCAGTTTTGGATTGCTGTTTATTTTTAAAATTCATGACGCGCATATCCAATACCGAGTTGTACGATCTGCAGTGCGAATTGTTACTTATGTTTTACTATCTAGCATGTGACACGCTACTCTTAAATTTAAATGCAATTTGAAAAGTACACGAAACTGCTGCATGCCACAAATAGTACGAACAAGGTTAATCACTAAAAGTTTTATCTTACGAAATATACACTGACAGTAATAAGATGCTTACATCATCTGCAATTGATTTTAGCTTGTTCTTCAAATGACAATTGAACAGCAGTCACTTTTAAGTACCTGCTTTTCGGCATTTTTTGAATGTGTACTTCTTTGCCATAAAGTCTCATTTTCTGGTCACTCTTGGCACACCCCATAAGAAGAATATTGAAAAAGATTTTGCAGCAAAGAAAACTAACCCAGTTAAAGATTACGATTATTAAATTTATACTAGATTAAAGAATTAGCTCACACTAACTGAGGTTGAAGATAACGTTTGACTTTGGCAGTTGCTTCATTATCGATACATTATAGTTTGATTACAAACAATTTTGTTATTTATGTCTTAAACTTATTCTTGATAAATTTCTTACATATCTTATTGTTACTTTGCAGATGTTATGCTCCATTAAGATAATGATCTTCAAGGTTTCATTAAAAATACGCTAAGCACTGATAAACAAGCAAAGTATAAAATAACTAGTGACAAATCGGCATCACAATTTAAGTAATTAATCAGGCTCAATGCTACACTTTATAGAATACTTAATAAGCTAAGACAAGTTAAAAAACTTTTATAGAACTCAATAAGTTTATAGGAATATTTGTTATTTCAATAAAAGTCAAGTTCGATAATTCGACAATCAAAACTAAAATCCAGCAATGGAAATTGTTTATTAACCATGTCGTAAATTTACACTACTCAGTTTTCACGCTGAGCATTGATACGTGGTTATCAAAAATATATAACAATTAATCACTTGGTATCGATAATCCATCCAGAAATGATATTAGATAACTATTAATGTTGGTCCACTAATCCATTGATTCAAACTTGTGTTAAATAGCTGTCTTAATTAAAATTTTAGTTACTCTATGTTAAGTTTATGTTATAGGAAGTGGTATCTAATATAAGATTTAGTTGTCCACGTAAAGCTTCTATCGAGGTTTAGCATTAACATGTGAAATCCAGTACTCTACAACAACAAATGAATAAATTTGTTTTCCTGAAGTTTTTTGACGACCATCACTGGCCTCTACATATATTAAATCATCAACTTACGAATCCCCTGTTAAAATAACAAACCTTTCAACCAATTTCTAATTATTCTACAGTTAACATATTAGTAATTACCTATGAGTAATGTTTAATAAAGAGTAGCTCTCATCACGTGGCAAGCTCATGTCAAAAAAAATTTAACCCAGCGTTAAGCTTTGAATTTGATTATCCACGGAACCCCCCCCCCCCCCCCCCC
>JAJLVU010000027.1:13521-30737 GCA_030570395.1 Saturnispora gosingensis
ATACTACTTGAAGAGTACCTTCATGAATTTTATGGTCTTAACTTAATAATCCACTTATCATGCGTTTTTGGTTGCAAAAGTCTAATTGTCTTTTTAAATTCACATCAATTATTGTATTTTGAGGCCAAAGTAAGTAACACAAAATCTGAAGAACAGATTGTATTATTTTTTTACCTTTTGCTCAAAAGGGAGTCTCCATCTTCCTTACTTACGCATAAACCTTCAAGCATCCCGAGATAGAGACTCAATTTGTGGAACTGTAATAAAATTTATACAATTTGAGTTTCTAAAACTAATGGCAAACCCATTTGGATTTGTGATTAATAACTTTACCATGATTTTTAACGAAATTCTTCCTAAAATCTTTGATTTATATATTTTAAATGTAAGACACCGTCTTTCGGCATTTTTGGCTTTTGCGTACTCTTTGTTAGCATGATAATGTTATTCAAACTAGAGGGTGCGTTGAAAATACATGGCTATACTTCTCTATTTTGAATTTTCATCCTTTTTTGATAAGGAGTACCAATTATCAAAATGAAAATATCTTTTGCAAAGCTTAGAGAAAATGCCAATGATAACTGTTTTGACTCGCTCTCGAATCAGAGCACCTGTTGATACTTTTAGGCCGTTACTCTGTAAGTGAACAAAGCAAATTTTGATTTTAGGTGGGATACACAACTCTTAACTTAGAGTCGCTTTCCATAAAAAAAACCTCAACCCTGGTTTGTGAACCTGTTTTATCACAAACAGCGCCTAAATAAATTTATCGAAGTGGATGACAACCTATTGACACAAACAATATCGAGCGCACCGCTTTTGTAAAGGGACTCATGAAAACTCTCAACTTCACAAGTAACAATTTTTAATTGATCAACGTCATTGATATTTAGTTCATCAATTATTGACTTTATAGGCACCATTCCTACAAAAATTTCTTCAAGAACATACTTCGCAAAATCTAGAGTATGATTCCGGAAGCACAACCGTTATCAAGAATATGAAACACTGGAATAATGCCAGCGCATTAATAGCTATGTTCTTTGTCAACATCCTTCTTAATGATATTTATGATAATTATATCTGAGTGTAAATCTGATTATCTGCAAAATAAAAAGTATGAGTGTTAAATAAAGGTGCTTGCGCGTATTCTCTTGCTCATCCTTTAATTATTGTCTAATTTCCGTTAAGTGGCGACTGTGGTCTAGTTTGCTTGATTAAAAAGCGTCTTCTGGTTATTAAATAATAAAATGAGACTTTTTTATACAAAAAATATATTAAATGCAAAATATCTGATAAAATGATGAAAAGATTTACTGTCTTGGTAGATGTCTTGAGCATTTCCAAAAAAAATGGTAAAATTAATTTGCTTAATGTCTTTTTTTATCATCCCAACAAAATTTCGTATGTGAATTCCAATAAGTAAACTGGTGTCTTGAACAAATGAAGACTAAGAAACTGTTTCCCAATTGCCATATGCAGATTGGAGAATGAATACAACAAAAACAAAATCTATTCATATAAGACTGCCAAAGCATTTGTAGTTTGTTATCATTTCGGCTTTTAGTTGCTGACTTTACACAAAGATACTTGTCAACAAGGTTTCAAAAATGCCAACAAATCAGCCACATGATAAATCTAGAGTCTGTTACTCAAACCGTTGATTATAAATTAAATATAAAGTAATTATAACGTTAATAATGAGAGCTATTTATACTAATTCAAACTTAATGGATTACTAAGTTAATACATTAAGAAATCTAAACATTAACTCTGAATATGCTCGTATGGCCATTATCATATGAGTCGTAGTCGTATAATATTGATATTCATGTATCAATGCTCAGCTTATTACATGAGTAATGTACATATACGAAATCTTTGGCATCTTATTGCTATTTTACATGTATTGTGCTCAGTTAATATTATCATGTACATAGATTTCATTACCACATGGTTTCATGAATCTGATAAACTAAATAACATAGTGGTTTTCATCTGTGAGGATATGTTCTATTATAAAATATTTGTCATAAATTCTTAAATTTTCAAATGCTCATCGCTTTTCTCAGCTTTGTAGGAATTCGTCTAAATCCTGAGCAGTAATAAATTTAGTATTAAATTGCATATCAAACATAGACTAAAGTTATACAGTATAAACTCAAATAGATCGTTTAATTATAGTAAGATCAGTAGGTTTCAGATCATTCTAATTTGAATTTCATGATTTAGGATTTCCGTAGATTATTCAATATACATTGCTTTCAATGTGCTTAATACGTTCTCTTCAAATGTTTTACATTCAATATTTTTAATGGTATCATACGTTTTACAATGATTTTCAAAAACCATAAACTAAATTCAAGGTTATTATGCCTTGAAAAATAGCTGCGATTCATTGTAACTTGGACTAAATGAAATAATAGGTCATTAATGATGAAAATTGAATCTGGAATTTTAATCTGGAATTTTTGTTTTTAGCTTATAATAACACACTGACTAACTTTCTTATTTTAGCCCTGTAAATGGAAAAAGTGCTCAATCAATATATCAAATTCACAAGTTGTTCAGATTTACTACACTTCCTTATCAAAGCTCAGCTGATACTTAATACCGTAATTGCATTATTTATATCTGACATATTCAAAATTTTATTGTTTATTCACTTTTCTAAAAAGTAATGGAAACATACCTGAGTGATATAAATTGAAGACACTATCATATTTTTTATTGGTATTATCTCGTTAATTAGTACATTGTCCACAATATTAATACTTTGACTTCAATATTTATTTAAAGTTGTAGGAACCTTCCGGAAATTATAAAAAGTAATATAGTTTTTAATGAACAGTCTGGCTTTAGTTGGCAATTTCAGAGGAGCTGGAAGAAACTGCGCTTATCAGCTTCAAGTCATTCTTGCAACTAGCACCATACTCGTTAGTCTTATGTTCTTTATCCCATTGCTCTAATTCCGCAAGTTCCACTTCAACAACGCTGTTACCTAATTCTCCATTTGGAAGTTTGTAAAGAAGCTCACGTTGAACATATTTGCCAAATTTTGGCAAAGCGTATCGCCAAACAACGTAATAACCGACACAAAGCAAAAGCAAACAAATAGTGACAATTGGATACGTTGCATAAAAGAAAGAAACATCACTGCCAACAAGAGTTCCTTTCGGTGGCACAAAAGCAATAGCAATCACAAATAATTGAAAAAGAAGATTAATAATAATCAAAGGAAGTGGCAAGTAATGTCCTTTATTACCCAGACCCCTCAATTTACGCTCCCTTCTAACTATCAGTATACCGGCGATTATAAACAAATTGAAAATATAATTGGAATATGAACTCAAGTCAACAATAAAATTATACGCGGAACCTGCAGGAGGAGCAAGAACCATGATAACATTGATAATCCATGTTATGAAAATAGGACCAAGAGGAGTGCCAAGCGGACGGATGGAAGTCCAAAATGTAGGAAATGGTAGTACTCCCTGTCTGCCGCATTCTCTTAAAGCTCTGCTATGTGATACAATAGCTGTAATCAAATGGCCCAAAGCAGATAATGCCACCATTGCAGATAGTGCACTTGTAGCACGCTTGTTTCCAAACACGTTTTCGAAGAAAAGAGTTGCAATACCAGCAGTAGATTTTTTAATCTCTTCAGGAGATGCAGCAGCGTAAAAACCAGTAATCATCAAAATGTAAATGACAAATATAACGAACATTGAAATGGGAACGTAGAGTGAGTATGTTTTCAACAAATGTCTGTTGTTCTCTTCTTCTGTTCTAGTGGGAGAACGTACATGTTCTGCAACAACACCAAACGCGTAATGGTACCCTGTATATGAGAAGACAACCTTGATGATGGAATTTGCAATGTTGTTACCATCCGTAGTAGTGCCTTCCCAAACATTGTGAAAACTTTGATGGGGATTCTCAACTTTGGTACCACCGCCAAGCACAACCCAACCAGCAATTACAATGAAAAGCAAAAAAATCAATTTTACACCTCCAAGGACATTTTGCAAACGTAAAGCCCATTTAGTACTAAATGCCACAACAAGACAACAAAAAGATAATGCTGCAATTGCGATACCACGATATTTCCAAGTTGTCACCTCGACATCCGCAGCTGATAAAATATACTGCCCAAAAGCAAAAGCGCTACTGGTGGTATAGGAAAGAACAACAGAAATGGCAGCAAACATAGTGGGAACCAAAAACTTTGGTTTTGGGTATGCCAGCTCCAAGTAAGCAACATCACCCCCGTTTCGCTTTGGAAAGTAACCAGCAAACTCTATATAAATGAAAACGTTGAAAATTGGTAAAGCAAAACAGGTAATCCAAAGGACGTAAGTGGCACCAATAGAACCCATTGATTTCAAAATGGAAGATGGTGTAACAAAGATACCAGTACCAACTACACCCTGCAAAATGAGAACCACGACACTAAGCGGACCCACAGTGTAGCCTAATGGATTCACTTTTTCCAATGGTGTGCTAACTAGCTTATCGCCGTCTTCACTGTACGTGTCATCGGAGTCAAAGACCTGCTCTTGCAAAATATCTGTCTCTGACTTTTGAATGTCAAAATTTGCAGACGGCATACTTGATAGTTGTTTTAAAATAAACATTGACAACTATACTACCCATTCTTAACTGAAGAAGTGCACCAGTATTTATATCTGAGTTTTGAACCGTTCGAGAACACTCAAGTCAATTCAGTGTGATCCACATTTTTCATGTGTCTTGCGATTGAGCGTCTGGTACTTTAATGCCGTACATTAAACGTGTGTATCACATAAACTGACAAAATCCCATCTAACAACTGTGTCCCAGGGGAAGCAATCTATTGTCACCATCCACAACCTGCGTTGGAACCCATTTTTGTTCCAAGCGATTCAGCATGATGCTATCACCAACCTACCCGATACCAAACCTGCAGCATCATCATCGAATGTATCCTCTAGACGGCGGATAATTGAATCCTTGGCATGGAACGATAAGCATTCTTCTCCAGTTGTGGCACCCACAATAATAATACGCTTTCTAGGGAAAAAAAAGATTGCTCCACCGTCTTGGTACTGTGCTTCCTTCCAATATTTCTGTGGCTTGCGACTTCTGTGGTGCTGTCGTGAATATGGAGTGCATTGCTATAGGCGAGAACTAAATTGTTATTGTGAAACAGTCGGTCTGTAGTGATAAATTTGCTTCACTGACAGTATTCCTCGGTGCAATTGTAAACTGGCCAAGTGTAATCAAAAATGGACGAAGCTCTTCGTTTGTCGTAATAGTGAACATGGAAATCACCTGCATAATTAGCAAACGCTCCATGCCAAAAACAACAACGATCATGGTCTTTGTATTACAAACGCTCTCTGGTCGACCCTACCGCATTACCCAAACGGTAACGATGCTCATCACATGCTTTTTAATTGAGGTAGAAAAAGCATACGATACATTTAGCATTGTCTAATAGTGTTCTGCTCTAATAGATGATTAACAGATACCGACTTAAAATGTCTAGCAAAAGTTGTAAGGCTGGTGATCGCAGACTTAACTGCCAGCTTCATGACGGAATCAACTCCAAGAAAACTACTTTTTGAATCAATCCAGCGTTCATTACTCAAATTGTTGCTCAAAATATACGAGATAATATAAGTGTATGCGAAGTTGAATGTGCTTCATTTTTTTGTGCCAGTAATGTCTAATATATGCGTTTATATAACTCGGTAGATGCCTAATTTTAGTCTCTGTACATTGGAATATCAACTATAAAAAAATTGCATAATAACAATAGGATGCTAAAATTTATTAGAAATGGGCGTCAGGCATTAGTACTATTGTTTGTAATAAACTATTATGTGTCGGTAATAGAAACTCCGAAATTATGAATTCAAATACGTCGAACCAAATGAGTACTTGTCTATGACCTTAATTAATCTTTGGGTTGAACCTTGTTATTTCTCTTGAGCAAATACAAATTTGGCTACCCATTCAATTACATTCAGTATCGAGGGCACTGAAGAGACAATAATGTCGTATTTAAGGGTATGCTCATACTGTAAAGCACTTTAACATTTGATCTACATTATCCTGTATCTAGTTAGTATCAACTACAAAATTTTTCCTTTCGAATTGCTTCACTTATTGTATCAAAGCTTCCTGTCACTAATCTAGATAACCTAGAGCCGGAACTACGGTTCATATTCTAATTTAT
The DNA here is from genome assembly GCA_030570395.1 of Saturnispora gosingensis. Lineage (NCBI taxonomy): Eukaryota > Fungi > Ascomycota > Pichiomycetes > Pichiales > Pichiaceae > Saturnispora > Saturnispora gosingensis. Next base: position 19,745 of record JAJLVU010000027.1, read on the forward strand.
ATATCGTGTATAATAGACCCTTATCTTGTCTACTATTTTGAGATTCCTCTATAGTTTTAATTGTTTATGGCATGAGACAATGCTTTATTCTGCTAAATCAATACATATCACAAAGAAACAAATAGTAATAAATTGCGGTTGCTGCCAAATAAATTCTAAATATTTAGCTTACATTCGAGATCATAAAACAAGCCTGCTGTTCGTCCGCCATTGACAAAGACCCAAACAAAAGCTCACTCAATGATTATTTAGTTTGAACGACTCTCAAGGCTAGATTCAACATTTTGGAAATTCACACAGCTGTTCTTGCTTCCCCTTTACAACCATTTCACTCCACAAAACTTGCAAAATAAAGTTGCAGATGCCTAGTGCATTTATCATTACTGTTAGTAAACCGCTTATACCAACAAAAACTCTAATCTTTTGGTGAATTTTAATTTTTTTCTAAAAATGAGACAAACTGACCTTTTCATATGATGACAACAGACTTTTCCTTGATCATAGGTGAAAGAAAATAGAAAGAAAAATTTGATTATAGATTTTCAAATACATAACAGCACTTTTGATGACAAAAAGTAATGTCTTTTTTGAAGTTTTGAAAAAATCGGTTTTGATTGACCTAACGTATATGATATGCATTTACTTTTAGAGAAGATATTGCTATGTTAAGCAAAAATTTGAAGCTGACACAAAGGTATTGGAAGTGGAGCCATATTTCAAAATAAAAGTTTGTAAAAGAATTGAAAGACACTATGTCAGAATTGGCAAAACATAGGAACAGCACTTAAGCAAAAAGGGTGTGTGAAATAATTCAAAGAGGTAACATCTTTATAAGTTGAGATCTTCAAAAAATGCATCTCTATGACATTTCACCAAACAACAAGCACTAGTAAAAGAAGAAATACGTATTCTGTTGGTTAAAATGCCAATTAACGTGTCTCTTAGTACAAAATGGCAAGTTTGAGGTGTTTAATGAATAAGCCAGGCGATTTGACGCTACCATTAAAATTGAGCTCATGAGCATCAATGCATTCAATTCAACAGCGCAGATGAGTAAACTGAATAACCTTTGCAGACCCATTACCAAAAAAAGCAGGCCATTAAAGCAAAAAAAATAATGCTGTGATCTTTGGAAAGCTTTATTTCATAACAGAATAGTGCAACAAAAGTTACATCATGACAATTACAAAAAGTAAGTCATTTTCTTAATCAAATACATGCAATCTCGGAAACTGAAGGTAAAAGAGCAATTCGAATAAAGCAATACTTTTAAATATCACCTTATGACTCTAAGAAAGTCTGAACCTATTCATAACGATTTTTGGTAAAGATTTCTCCAAACCAAAGACGACCACAACAATCCCTGGGATGATCTAAACATGCAGCAGTTAGCAAGCGCACAAAATAAATCAACATCCGGTATTGTATTTGCTTTTGCCAAAATTTGATAACCTATCAGCAAATCAACCAACTCTACACCCTCAATAGGGACACAAAAACGTCGGTAGGTTTTTTGGCTTCTGAATTGTCGTGTGGTGTTCCTCTTGAAAAAGAAACTTGCCATGCTTATACGGAATTTCGGTTGCAACTATTTTAAAAGCAATCATAGTGTATGATCAATAAAGGTTAAAGCTTCAATCTGATACAGGGGTGAAGCTCGATATGTGGATAAAAAATGCATCACATTAAGTTAAATAGCCACGGATTTATCCAATCTTGCTGTCAAAATGGTTCGAATCAAATTTACCTTTGATTGAAATCACGGTTTTGCAAGTTCAATCTTTAGAAATAATAAACATTCAACTTTATTTACGGTCATTTAATTACGTCATGTCGTAACTTTAGCTACAGTTGTCAATTTTGTCAAGCTTTATGGAGCTTCTTATACATTTCTCGGACATATTGCTGAGATATAGTAGCGGAATACTATGAGACAAATTGCTGCTTACACTATTCGAATAATTTTCAGTGTAACAATTGAAAAATCTGGTTCATAGAATTCTTGCTTGTATAGAAGATATTTTGACTTACGAGGAATGTAGTTATATTTTAGAATTAATAATGTGCATGTAAAAAACAATTAATTCAAAAAACTTTAGCAGTTAATTACATTTAAATTTCAAATTTCCGTGCCCTTTGGTGTTGAAAATGAGCTGGAATATCGGTAGCATTTAACTTGTTCTTTTCTATTCGTTAAATATAAATTGTTCAAACTCTCACGCAGTAATTTTTCATTTTTACTCTATTCAAGTTACTTTTTTTTCAATATAAAACAATAATAATTGTTAATAAAAATTCGTGATAAAAATTGAAAGTGTATATAACCTGGTTCACCATTACAATAGAAAAAGATATTAAATGACTCAGTTCCACTTATGTATCGGCAAACCTAAAGTTTCTCTTTGAGATTTGGAATTTGGATCATAGAAAGGTTTTTCGGCTAAAGAAGTGACTCTTGTACCGTGTCTTGGATTGGTACCTTCATTATCCCAAACGTTCCGGTGTTGCGAGATTCTATTATCCCAAATTGCAGAGGTACCATAGCCTGGCTCAGTTGACCACTTAAACCTAACTTGAATATCGGCATTTTTCTCATAAACATCAAAAAGGTAATTAAGAATGATATCAGACTCAACCGGTGAGACACCAACAATTCTTTTGGTCATACTTCTATTCACGAACAAAGACTTCCAACCCGTGGCAGGATGAGTTCTAACTAATGGATGAACACGTTCCACTTTGACTGTATTACCAAGAGGATCCTCTCTATTCAGGTAATTATGTGCAGAAACAAAAACAGCCTCTTTACCATCTAAAAACTTTTTAAACTCATCACTCAACTTATCATAAGCACCATAACCTGAAGACCAGATTGTGTCACCACCAACTTCTGGAACTTCGTCCAAATGTAAATGAGTATAACCAGCTGGTTGATGTTCATGCACCAAATCGGTGTGCCAGATTTGATTACCCGGAGCAGGGTATTTATTGCTCCAGTTTGACAAATTGGAATTGGCAAAATTTAACTCCATACCACGCTTTTGCAAAAAGTCGTTCCATATAACTGTTGCACCAGGCAAGCCAGGAACTTGTAAAGTTTGAGGGTGCTTTTCAATATTACCATAGTAATCCCCTAGTTCCCACTGTTTTTTAGGTGGCAGCTTTTGTCCTCTAAAGAAAACAACAACTCTTTCCGCAATCAATAATGCTAACTCGTCTTTTTGTTGGTTAGTAAGCTCTGCTAATTGCAAACCAACAATTTCAGTGCCCACCTTATCAGTTAAATTAATAACTTCCTTTGCGGCACCAAAGAGAGCTTTCTTTTCAGGGTCTGCGTCCTTACCTCTTTCAATATAAGGCACATCTTCGTTTCTGACAGCATAGGCTTGATCGACAAAGACTGGAATTTGAGATCTATCTGGAATTTCTGGATAACCCTTACTCAGATCAATACCATCGTCTTCGAGTCTTTTCCTGCTGTGCTCCGGAAGGAGTTTAGCACCCAGTGGATCTCTACCAGCATGCAAGTCAAGTTTGAGGCTTCCTGCTCTGGTGATGCTCAAGTTGTCCGAGTTTCTAATGAGTTTTTCAATTTGTTGGTCAATTGGAATGTCATCAATAACTTTGATTGATTTGGTGTTAATAGTAGTAGTAGAAGTAGAGGTTGGCATCTTTGGTTAGCACAAACGGCATTTCAGAAGAAGATATTGGTGCAGCTCAACCACATTTATGTGTCTCCATTAGTAATCATGAAGAAGAGTGTGGCATCTGCATTTGTACCACAATTATTCGCTAGTGTGGTATTTTCAACCATTATCATAAGTGGTCTGTTACTTGGTTACGGTGCGCCTCAATTTTCAATTGAGAAAACGCTAAGGTGGAGCCAGATTGTCAAGGTTTGGTATCAATGTGTTTTCCTTATCTACTATTGTTAAGATTAACCAGCTTATAATAGACTTTTTATCGAATAATGCAAACTATTAAATTAACATTATCCAAATAAAGTGATCATACCAGCCGAACTGCAACTTAGATGCCAAGTTGATGTCAAGAGATTTGAAAAAGACACCAAAATATGCTTATTAATCTACCGATAATCGAGCATGAACATGAGATTTCCTTAAAAATACGTAGATCCAACTATAGAAGTGTTAGACGGACATTGCATTTTTTACAATCATGCACTGGAACTAATGCCTAGTTTTTTATTCGAACATCAGCTTAAAAAATACAACAAATTTGTAGCTTTTGTGTTTACTAATATTTTATATTGTACATTTCCGATCATGAAACAAAGAAGACGCCACAGGAATGTTTATGAAATTTACCAAACCTGAACATATAGGACATTATAATGAGTGTCTTTTGTATAAAGTACATTTTATGGTGTCGTCTTAGGCAGCATAATGGTTTTATTTGCGATCTGAACTCAGTAATATGAAACTCTCTTCTCCTTATATTTACAAAATCAGAATGTCACACGTAATAAAAAAATTCTTTATTTTGGAAAGCAAGACATCGAAAATTTGATTCTTGTATATATATTACGCATCCTGCAATGTGGTTAGCAATAGTCATTAAGTTGTTGGTTTTGTGAAGTTACCGGAGTTGGGATTGAAGATGCATGGGTGAGTAAAATAATCATTTCTTTTTGACAGTCATTCAAATGCCCACCTTATGGTTGAGGTATGGACGACATTTTGTATGATGTAGTTTTTCTTTGGTAATACTAAGAGTACTTAAAAGCACAAAGAGAACTATAAATAAAAGGCAAAAAAGAAGTTTAAGTACAAAACATATACTAAAAAATCAGCTGTAATCTCCTGTTCAAACTACCAAATAAACCTTTGGAACTCTATTGCAATCAGTAAATTAGTTTTACGAAAAACAATTCCTTAGTCGATAATAGAAATTACAGTATGCAGCTCTAAATTTGAAGTCCATCTCATGTGGTAGCAAATTTTTCAAAGGCAAGTCTTTGTTTAATATATGCTTTAGAAGCGGCACAAAATTTATTATGCACTTATTCTTCTAGGTTTTACTGAATTGACAAAATATTAACTAAAGTTTTTCTTCAATCATAATCAAAGTTTTGGTATAATTTAGCCTAATTCTGATCAAAATTTGATAATCTGAGTTGGGCTGTTCAGCACCGAATATAAGGGCAAAATTTTGAAATTACTTTGGCTTTATTTTGATTTTATGAGTGCCAATTTTATACTTTTGTTTTAACGTTTTTGCAAGCCATCATATTGCCTATCAAATACTAGGCCTTTTTTCAATTTTAACATAATATCACTTTCATTTTCTGTTCACTGTCAAGCTAACTTATACATTCAGAAAGCATATGCATCTATAAAGATAGTTAACGAACAATAATAATGCATATCTAAACTCTGAGCGAAAGCTGCAGATCCAAAATACCGGTTTTTTTACTCTAAATCTTATGTTATTAAAAAAAATCATACTTCAGTGTCGAACTCAGGTGCGCCGCGGTAATTGGCCATTGAACTATATCTGAAATTTGTGCGCTGTTACAAAGTCGTGCTAGGTTATTTGTAGATTTGGTATCGATTTTAATCAATATAAAAGTTGATTTTTAAATAAATATAAATATCATGAGCAAGGTCCTTTTGTGAGCTTTTTATATTGTTTCGTTTATCAAGCAAATGTGGAAACATCTGACTTGCGATCTCCTGATCACCTGGTGCTTCGGTCGACAGAACCTCGTGCCGGAGATACTGTTAAATCCTTTAATAGATACGGTTTCCGTTAAGTTCCAGATGCTTCTCCATTTTGCGAGTTGCTCATTCACCAATTTAAGTGGGAAGTCTATTCACGTGACTAGTCGTTCTTACTTCGTAACATGCGCGCCCAAAAACATAAATCTATATGTGGTTTTAGTACTACATTTTACCTCAATTAAAAAAATTTTTAGAGAAAGTTTTTTTAGCGAAAAATCTTTTCTGAGCTTTGGTTTGATAATGCCTTCGATCTCTTAAACTAACCAGAAAATGTCAAATTATGAATTAAATTATGTTAAACATGCCAAAATTTTTTAATACAGATTTTTTAAACTATACAGACTGATCTATAAAGCCGCAGTTAAGATGATAGAGAACTCTTATCAACTGCTATTTATATCACGACACTTCTTTATTCATTCACAAAACCCTGATAAGGTTTTGTAAAATATAGTTATTACATATATCCTGTCATATATTTTACAAAAATAAGTGGTAATCAAGTATTGCTCAGTTATTAATTGACATATTCAATGTAAAGCATACACTACAACACACGTATTGCTAGCGTATCATCACTAATATGCAGTACATACTAAGCTAACCACGTCACATTCATAACACGTTAGTGTATATAACAATAGAGGGTTATATGTAAGGTTGAATGATTTAGTTCAATACATATCTACTGTATTAACACTTCTGAGCAGCAATATGATGAATCCAATCCGTTGCTATCATGTCTACTGGAGTAATTATCACTAATGGGTATCCCACCAGTAGAATACAGGCTAATCTAAAATTACACTCTATTTTGTAATCAGTATTTTATTATAAAAGAAACTACTAATCTCTCTTCATTGAATAATCTTTATCTTATCTAAAACAACTAAGATATAGGTCTTTACAGAACTCTTTAGCAAATGCCGCAGTTTACACATAAAATATCATAAGTATGAAATTTCAATGATATTTTTTAGTTACTATTTGGGCAAGGTATGGAACCCATGTCCGATTAAAGATTCCTGCTTGCAAAAAAAATGAACTGCCCGCTTATAGTATTATTTGTGCATCACGCCGTATACAAGCACACTAGCTATCAAAATTCATATAGACTAATCTATTTCTGCTCATAGATTTTGAATTATTTGAACTGACGTTTTTTTCCTTTTAGTCTCAGCAGTTTTGGACCGTTATTACAAGATACATGTGATAAAAGGTATTGCAAACTGGTACAACGTGAAAGGGTGTTACTTGCCTTTTTTATTAGCGTGCTAGACTTGAAGATTATAAAAATGCTCATTGTCTGCTCAGCATGAAAATTCAAATAAAAGCTTGTCATTTCAGATTTGAGTATCTAGCGCCTTTCGTATATATTTCGATTAATCATGGACTTTCATGGTAGTGAACATTGTTCAAACAATTCTTTTCAATAGCCAGGAATTACTAAGCTTTTACCAAATATGAATGCAGTATTGAATACCCCACGTTGATACAACCATAATATAGTGTTGCTTGCATCATGGACGAAAGCAAATTAGAAAACATATCTTGGCAACCAAAGTTCACACCTCAAAGAAATGTACAATCAAAGAGCAAGAGCAAACATTTGATGCTAGACTATCATGTATCATTTGGATGCAAAAGGTTACGAGAACTTAACAACAGCGCTTGTTGTTTTTCCACTACAGTAATTTGTCTGATGAGCTTTTTTTCAATATATTTTATATTTTATTTAGAGACTCCATGATATATAGGCGTAAGAAATAAAAAATAGTGATTACTACATCAGGCCAATCATTTGCTTATCACCCAAAATCAATTTTTATTCCACTGATAAAGACTTTGGACGTACAGACATGTAGCCTGTTCCAGAAAGGTGTTGAATGCTTTTAATATTTTGTACTTGTCTCAAGTCCACAAATTTTTTCACCAGTTTAAAACAAATAGGTGTGGCAGATCGAGTCGGCATCTTCTGAAATGTCTCAGTGTCTCAGTCTACACGTATATTGCAAGGTATCTAAAGACAAAAAGACAAAGCCTGAAGCTTCTATCAGAACAAAATATGCTAAAAATTGAATTTGGAAGCTTTCATGACAGCGGAAACTTGGAACCAAGCTTTTTATGATCTGGCCTTTTATAAATGTGAAAAACATGTGGCCACTTCATAGTTGTAAAGCAGCGCAACATTTTGTCAACCCATCAAAGCTATGCGCTACTCTGAGGAGGTCCAAACCCTACTGAGGTCCAAACCTATTGTTGCAACCGATATCCTGGATGTCCGAGTCCAATATCTTTTGGTATATATCACAGTAAAATAAGAAGCAGTTACGTAGCCAACAATTGCGGACTTGAAATTTCTCGCTCTAGAACGAGGACCTTCGAAAAGTAAGACAATAATCATTTAATCTCCATTCGTGATGCCTTTTGCCGGCCCCACATTGCGAATGCCTACAATCAACACAGATCTGTGAGGTAATTCCAGATTTCCTGCTAGCATACGGAAATAGCAGCCTGCATGAGCTGCATATCCAAAAATGTCATTTAGCTGCAGAGTATTGGAATTGAAGTTTGTTAGAAGGTTCATGATCGTAGCACGCTATTACACACTCACAAAAAAAGCGACACATCTTTCAATCCTGGCGGGACTCTAAGCAGATGAGTGGGCCCTATATCTTACTGGAACTGACACCAGGATGCATTTGACAGTGAGCGTCATGGCTAAAAAGAAATCACACAAACGCGAGGTGCATACCATGCAAAACTATGCTCTATTTAGTGTGCACAACTGTGGGCATTGTAATGGCCAATGTAAGTCGCACTTATTGTGCGAAGCTTCGGTATCCACATGCAGACCAGTTCTCTGTGTTTGAGTAAATGAAGTGGATGTTTGGCCTTGTTAAACACCCCGATCCCACTCAATGTTGCAAGGAAGCTAGTTGAAGATGTCAGCGTCGACGTTAACACTTTGGGCTGCCAAAGGACAAATAAAGAGCCATACGGTGAAAAAAGAAAAAGAGTTTCCCGCAAACGGGCATAATCTTCCCAAGCACCGAACTCCAAGATAATCATGCACAGCTGACTGGAACAGCCATGGATTTAGCCCGCCACGACTTTGCTATTCTTGTTGCACAATAGCAGACTCACCAAAGTGGTAACTCTTATAGCCGCGATAATTTAACGCACCCTTTTTCTTCGAGGCGATACCGATAAGATTGTATCACGAGGCCACTCACCAGTTAATCATTTTACAATAGGTTTGAGCAAAGTTATTATGGACACGCTACCTGTGCTGAAACAGTCCACCACATGAGTTTCACCACGTGACCAGTTCACTGTAGGAGGGCTGATCCACTGATTCTATTTATGGCCAATCACTGCCATCAAGGTTACACCGAGAAAACGGAATGTTACTGCATTCTAAAAGTCGAGATCTTTGTGCTACGTGATTCAGCAGCTTCTAAAAATAAACTTTTACTCTGAAACCACTGCAGACATAAAGGTCACCGAGAATTTGAGGACTCCGGTATCAGATTTCCAAATAGCATCACGGCATATCTAGAAAAGGTGCCAACGAGTGGTTCATGGATATTGCACCCATGGTATTTCAAAGGCTCTTGTGAATCTGCTGACTACAAATTCTTTAGAGCTCGTTTCTGCAGTCCGAAATTATGACATCAGTAAAGACTCCTTGGTCAAATCACCGACCTTTGCTGCAACCAATTAGGCCCAAAATTGTGAAATTGTTATTTCAGGATCGGCATTCATATGTATCGAACAACTAGCGATCACACCGCGTATATCAGTTATTTGCGAAGGCTGACAACAGAGAAGAATGTATGCACAGCGCCGTGCCAAAAGAACAATTGTAGACAAGTCAAAGTAGGATTGCCTAGCGTTGAAGGCTCCAGTGAGCGCAGCGATCACGTGATGAAATTTACACACGATCTGTTTCGCTACGTGTTTGTAGTATTCTTAAAACCTTTGCAATGACTCTGTGTTTGGCTATCAGATCATTTACTGGAGCTAGACCCTTTCCGCAAATTATTAAGTTACATGCACTCAGATAAGTAAGTTGCCCCACTTCGGATTTCTTAAGTGAAATTTCGCTTTTTTTTTGTTGAAACTAATTTCGGAATTTATGCTCTTTCAAAGCTAATGACAGCGATTAAAGCGTGCGTGAGCAATAACAGAGGCTACCTCGAGCGCAGTTCCACGCAAAGGGTGTATTTGAAGAGGGCTAGAGCCTTTGGTCTAGGCCCATACTCCTTTTAAGCATGGGCAGATCATCTAATTTCATGAATTTGTTTCCCAATTTGTTAAGGGGTCCTAGACTTGCGATAAAGGCGGCCATTCATTTATGGGTGTTGCTGTGTAAACTACGCAAACTTGCATTTGAAATTTCTATTGTCAGCGGATTTATTGGTGTTGAAATGAAATCAAGATTCCAGAGCCACAGTGAGATCTAAGACGTGGTAGGTCACCAAAGTCAGCGTGTCACAGACGACTGCAAATACAGGATCCCGTTCCTTTTTGCTTCCAAAACGTGGATCTTTCAGTTCTAGTCTCGAACAAATTTTGGTCCAATTTTATGATTTAGTAATGGATAGAAACTGAATTTTATGCCATTCCGTATTGGTAGGCACAGCTTTTGTGTATTATTGTCAGAACGCTTTTAAGAGGAAACCAATTATTAAGTGCTTGTTTCTTGAGTATCCACAAAATTTTATTAGGCATTTTCATTTCAATGGAAGTATATTTGGTGAAGGGCGCATAAGACCTAAAAAGCTTATGTCTCCCCTCTTTTGGGATAACTGCAGCTTTGAATCAGCCTATTATTGCTTATCATAATGCAGCAGCATAATTAACCATAATATTTATTTGAAATGACGTGTATATAAAGGGAGTCGGTTTTAGTTGAAGCTTTGGATTACACTTTTCAGCATATTAAGAAACAATGAATATACTAATCACTATATTGAGTTTCTATTTGTTTTATTTTGGTGCCATTACGGAAGCTGCACCTGTTGGAACCATCACCACGACATCTGGGTCCACCTCTGCTACGTACACCACCACCGCTAAGGACCGCAATGGTAACCCAACGTTGACGCAAGTCGTTGTTGTTGTGCCAACTCCAGTTGCACCTGTTGGAACCGTCACCACGACATCTGGGTCCACCTCTGCTACGTTTACGACTACTGCTCGGGACCGCAATGGTAACCCAACGTTGACGCAAGTCGTTGTTG
>JAJLVU010000028.1:0-16897 GCA_030570395.1 Saturnispora gosingensis
ACGAAAGATATTGGATAACTTAATCTCTTTTTGAGATGATTACTTATGTTGACAATATGCAAATGGTTGTCTCGAAGCATGAAGAAGCCCCAAAAGTGATACAATTAGTTGAGAAAAAAGCTTGAAGATACTAACATCAATATTTTAAAGCAATTCATTCAGTTTGACTAAAAAGGAGGCAGAAATTACTACAAAATAAAGTACCAATAAAAGGAATAATGTCATATAATAAACTTAACACAAAGCAAAATTGAAAAAATTGGTAACAGTTCCATAAATAAGTGAATTTTTACAGCCACTTGAGCACAACCATCAGTTAATCAGAGTTGTACACAATACTTTGAAGTATTTCTCCCATCAGAGTAAAATTTACTAATGTAGGTATTCATAACACGGCATCAACTTTGGTGGAACTTTTAGAATACGATGTGATCAAGGTATTATTTTTGGCGGCTATTAGATGTTTTATCCCAACCCCTGTTGACGGCTATTTGAATAGCATTAAATAGATATAAAAAGAGCTATTTCAAGTCCCTTAAATTTGGTTACAGCATTGAATGCCACATGTTAACGATATGGTATTCGACATAATTCAACAATCATTTAGGTTACCACTTAGCTCTGCATTTATCCAATGTTTTTCAGCCAAATTCATCAAAAAATGAACTCAGTAGTTAACCTAATGTATCTTTCTAGTCTTTTTGATAAATTTGTCACACCATTGTGCTTGAAGGTTTTTAGATACACCACTCCGATTAATTACACATATCGTTTACTTTAAAAGCATCCAATGAAATGGTGCTTTGAATTAAAATGTATACCCAACTATTAGAGGTTTTAGTTCCAACTTAGTCAATAAGGTAGTTTTTACTAAAATGGCTGTTTTACACCTAATTTGATAGGTATCTTCTACTTTCTGCTTTCATAAGCATTGCCTTTAATTGGGGAATAAGGTATGCGTGAACTCCCCCAACGTTTTTTTATGTCAAAAGCCTATTTTCTGGAGAGGTTGTCGCGCAGTCTATTTATGAGACTCAGCTCGGCATTGTTCGTTGAGATGATTCACCATGATTCATTTACCAACAAAAGAAAAATAATCAATTATTGTGGTGTCATAGGTTCCAATTTCAATTTAAATACGTGTATGTTCCCTTGCTTTGACATCTCAATATGAATTTATATCTTCACAATAAAGCAACGCAATGTCTCTAACATACAAAAACTGCACCACCAAAACGTTAAATAATATTACTATTGCAGATCTTGACGTCAAAGTCGCTGTTGGCGATTCCGAAACTCCATCCTTAGCAGAAACTAAATATGCTAAACTTGTCTTGCCAAAAGCGACTCCTTGCATTAGCGTTACTCAGGAAGATATTACAATTACCAAGGAAGAAGCCACACCAGACATCATTTTAGACATTTTGAAGAAATACGGAATTTGCAGAATCAAGAAGCTATTTTCAACTGATGAGATTGATGAAATCAACGCTGAATTGGACCCATTCTTTGAAGCCAAGAAGAATGACCCAAGACTTTTCCCGAAAGAAACCATTAGAGTGACAAATACTGTTTCCAAATCACCACTGGTTGTCAACAAACTCTTGTCGCATCCACTAAATACGGGGGTTGCACACAGAGCCCTTGACCAATCAAATGCTTTTTGGATTGGAGATAACCTCAATATTGGCTACTCTCCCTCTATTGTGAGTAGTTCAATTGCTTTTCAAGTTTCTCCAAGTGCAGCCGTTCAAGCCTTACATAGGGACGATCAATCGGATCACAATATCAGAAAATACCAAAGTGTTGAGGACTTCGATTTTAACTCAGAAACCCAGATTGGGTTTTCTGTTGCCTTAACGAAAACAACAAAGGCAAATGGTGCTACAAGAGTAATTCCTGGTTCACATTTGTGGGATCATCTACAAAAGCCTGATCAAAAAGATTGCATCTACAATGAAATGGAAAAGGGTGATGCGACCTTCATGCTCGCATCTGTTTTACACTCAGCCTCATCAAACACAACAGATGATGAAATCAGGAGAATTATTATTTTGTTCATGAGCCGGGGAACATATAGACAAAAAGAAAATATCTTTTTCAATTGTGATCTTGACTATTTCAAACAATTTTCCGTTGATCAGCTGAAGCGTCTTGGGTTTGGAATGAGTGAGCCATATGGAAATATGGTCGAACTACAAGACCCACTCACTTTTTTGAAATCAAGCTATTCTAGAAACACCAATTATTCTGAAGTTTGCAAAGTCGTTGCGGAGTAATAACTGAATAGCAATTGTCTGTTTTTATATATATAGTGGAAAAATCCTTTATAAAATCTACTTCTTTTAAGTTGTATGCTTGAATGTCGCTGTAAATGTTTCATACAATGAAACTTACAAACTAAAATCATGAACAGTACACAAGTTTCGTACACATCGCAGCCTAAGTTGATTAGTACATAATACAAATTGATACAACTCTCTTCGCGATAACTTTTGTTTAGACAGATTAATTACTTTTTTATCTGATTGTTTATACACACCTCTTCGAAGTAATTAATCATAATTTTGGTTCAGTGAAAATTGTTTTACAACTTCCACAACACTGATAACTAATTTTTCCAGATCTTGTTTGGTGATGATGTATGGGGGCATCATATAAACTAGTTTTCCAAAAGGCCTGACCCAAACACCTTTTTCAACAAATTGTTTTTGAAACCATTTCAAATCAACAGGAATTTTTAGCTCAATAACACCAATTGCACCAATTATTCTAATGTCCTCAACAATATTGAGCTCTTGCAAAGGTACCAAATAATTCTCAAAGGTTCTTTCAATATTTCTCACCTGTTCTTTCCATTCATTTCTTTGAATAAGTTCCAAACTTTTGCACGCAACCGCACAGGCTAATGGATTGCCCATAAAAGTTGGACCATGCATGAAGCCCTTCGCACGGCCGGAACATACTGTGTTTGCAACGTCTTTAGTACATAATACAGCACTCAAGGTTAGATATCCTCCGGTAAGCGCTTTGCCAATGCACAAAATATCAGGTACCACGTCGGCGTGTTCGTACGCAAACAGCTTACCAGTTCTGCCAAAACCTGTTGCAATTTCATCTAAGATTAATAAAACATCATATTGATTGCAGAGTTTACGTATCTGTCTTAAATACTCAGGATGGTATATTCTCATACCTCCTGCACCTTGTACAATTGGCTCCAAAATAACAGCAATAACTTCCTCATGGTGCTTCTCAAGCTTTTCTTGGAATGGTTTTATGTAGTCACTATGCCATTCATCTGTTGGTTTACATTTTGGTGGCTCAACAAAAATATTTTCTCTAACATAACCAGCATATAGTTTATGCATAGAATTAACAGGATCGCAAACTGACATAGCGCCAAAAGTATCACCGTGATAACCATAGTTTACCGTAAGAAATTTTTGTTTTTTATTCGTTTCACTACTATATTTGGCGTCACAGTACTGAAATGCCATCTTCAATGCAACTTCAACGGCAACTGAACCGGTATCTGCCAAGAAACAATGTTCAAACTTTTGGTCCGTCATTTCAATCAATTTTTGAACCAGGTTAATTGCTGGTCTATGTGTAAGACCACCAAACATAATATGTGACATTTTATTCAGCTGCTCGGTTGCAGCTTTGTTCAATTCGGGGTGGTTATAACCATGGACTGCGGCCCACCAGGAACTCATACCATCAACCAAAGTCTCACCAGTCTCCAATTGGATATTAACACCATTTGCCGAGTCCACTAAAAAACAAGGTAATGGGTTGATGGTAGACGTATATGGATGCCAAACGTGGTCCTTATCAAATTGCAGCAATTCTTTTGTGTCAGACATTATAATTTGAAGGAAACTTTTCAAAGTGAAATAGTTAAAAAAATATATGCTCAATAAAATTAATGTACATGAAAGGTTTCAGGCCATACTTATAGTCACCGGAAAACAGGTAGCTTGCCAATTCTTTTTGTTGGGTATCAATCTGGTCGACATATGACTAAAGATGATTCAATATGCATCGCGAGTTTTTGCTAGCTATTTTTCGAGTAGAATGATTCACGCATGACTCCATTGCTTCACAATATCAGGATCTTGCATCATCAACTGAGTGTTTTTGCGTTGAGAGAGATTTAGGTTGAAAAGAATAAATTCTGCTGTTGAGTTTCTTCTGTCATTTATTAAAGTACTGTTTTCTTTCTTGTTCACAAATATGAGTAGTATTCCGATCTTTATTACTGGAACTGACACTGATGTTGGCAAAACTTTTATCTCTGCTCTTTTGGTCAAATGCTGGGGTGCTAACTACTGGAAACCAATTCAGACAGGTTTGGAAGAAGATTGTGGTGACACAAAAACAGTTGAGAAGCTATTGTCTGAATCCGGTGGTGTCCCTGATGCTACAACTATCTTCACGCCAGCATTGGAATTCCAAAAACCACTTAGTCCTTGGAGATGTACAGTTTTGGAAAGTGCCAGCAATATAGAAATAGAAAAGCTCAAGGTTCCTAGTATCCCTAATGAAAACAAATTGGTAATTGTTGAAGGTGCTGGTGGTGTTTTAGTACCAATCAACGAAACAAGGTACACCACGGATCTAATCAAACAGCTTGGTTGTGTGGGAACAATTGTTGTTGCTAGATCTGAACTGGGTACATTAAATCATACGTTAATGACCTTGGAGATATTAAGAAATAACAACATTCAAGTCTTGGGTGTAATCTTGAATGGTGAGATTAATGAGGATAACGCCAGAACTTTAAGGGCTTTAGGTGTTGATATTATTGCTCAAATCCCAAGGTCAAAAAGAGTACTTGATGTTCAAAACAACATTCCTCCAATTGAATCGTTGTTAAAAAATGTGCCTTTAGAATGAAAGCTGATTCAAGTATACGTTGATTTATATGAAATGTTTTTATGCTTTCTAATAATTATTTTATTTGCAGTTACTTCATAATAATTCACATCAAAAGTTTAATTTCATACGTTCTCACTATCCTATTCCAAAAATATAAGATAATTCAAATTTAATGGAAATATCATATCATAAGAATCAGTCAAGCTTAAATTATTTTTGTTAAACAGAAATCTTCCCCACGCAAAATCATGTGTTTCATATCGATAGTAAAAAATTATTTTTTCTGAAATTACATGCAAAAATTTAGAAAAAGTAAATTAACACCACGGAACTAAAGACCTGTCAAGGTAATCAAGATAACTCGTTTTGTAGTTGGCTAAACTAAATATTAAGTATTTCATTACTTTAATGCAACATTACCGCAGTTGTTACTGATTATACAGTGAAGTCTTTTTATTTCACTCTTTGTATCTGGCTTATTGTAAGATTGTTCCTATTGTTTATGTACTTTCTCGATAATATTGACTCCAACTAAATTAATCACAAAGCACTGCATTTAAAAAACACATGAAAGCTAAGAATTTTTGTATAATTTAATGAGTTGAATTGTTGATACTTACTTTAATACAGTTTTGTATTTCACAACACGTTAAAAACACGTTGTACTAAAGCTATAACCAATAATCAGAATATTATTCAAAAAAAAAAAGGTTTATTACTTGGACAATCTGTAAAGTTGGGGAACATTAGTTTATTCAATAATTGCTTCCAGACATTGTTTTCAAAATGAATAATAACAGGTTCATAATCATCTCAAAACATATTAATTTATCACTGCTATCACGTTCACTAAAGGGTTTCAATTGTGACGTTTTTACTAAAATATAAATGCTTCATTTCCTGATTTTCATTAGCATTGATCTTGTTAGTAACACCAAAAGTATAGGATCTAGCACCTGTAAAACCAATTTTTTGACAAGTTCTTTATTTCCGATGGCTTAGTGGTAAAATGGCCTGTAACCGATTCCATGTTAAATGCCAAGCACATAATAATAATACACCAAAAATATTTTCTTGTGAAGTAATGGTATCAAAACCTTGGTTACCGGGTATCACAACAATAACAAAAATTTACATGATTGTATTTGTACTTGATAACATAGACGTTACGGTTCTAGCCTGAGTAGTACTAAAATATATAAATATTCATAAATTTAGAGTGAAAGCTTGAACTATAGAATTGAAGAAATAATTTGATGGCTAAATTATAATGAAGATATTAGTATTAACTTCAGTTAATGAAAAATTGTGATGATGCTTTGTTAAAGTCAGTAAATGTGATTACATTTCCAAATACTTCAAAAAGGTCATTTGTTCTTCATCTTTATGTTTCATCTTCTTTTTTTTTTGTTTAGAAATAATTTTGAATAACGTTCCTTGTACTTTCAACTTAAAACATGATTGCATTACACTGTATACCAAATGTTTATATGAGATAAAAAAGGCTAAAAACTAAAAATATAAAATAGGCCATTTATACACTAAATATCAACGATTTTCAATACATTTTAGAATGCACTGTTCTAACTAGAAATCAATATAGTAAACTTTTAGCACAATAAATAAAGCAGTTCAAAGAATAAAAATATCCAATTGAAAATAAAAAAGAAAAAGAAAGTTGTTAATATGCATTTTATGTATGAGAATGAATATTGAATAGGATATAGTATTGCTTAATTAACACTTTAGAAAACGGCATTTGATTGTGTTTGGTAATTCAATTTGTAATGCTTCAAGAAGGTTGATGAAAACAACTTAGAATTTAAATTGTTAACTGTGAATTGAACATAATGTATATATAAAGTCAAATATGACGGCGATTTATATTATTTTGAAGTAAAAGGTAAGTTGTTAAGTAGTTAAAGCTATTACATAATTAAAAATTGCCTGCATGACCCCCAAACTATGGTATATTGAAGATAATGTTGATATCCATGGCTCACACTGATTTCTAACAAGTCTCTTCAACAGCTTATTGATAGTTTGAATATACTATTTTCCTTAATATTTTTATGTGCAAATACCTTAGTTAACTAAATTTTTGTTATCAGAATAAGTGATAATCAAGTATTACTCAGTTATTAATTAAGATATTTAGTGTTGAAGCATGAAGCACAACATAAATACTGCTAACGTATGATCACTGATATGCAGTACGTTATAAGTTAACCATGCAACACTCATAACACGTTAGTGTCCATAACAATGGAGAGCTACATGTAAGGTTGAATGTATTGGCACAATACATGCATATTGCATTACTGCTTCTGAGCAACAGTATGCTTGAATCCGTTTTGTTGCTATCATGTCTATAGGAGTAATTATAACTAATAGGTATTCCTCCAATGGAATGCAAGCTAATCCTAACTTACACTCTATTTTTATTATCAATATTTTTCTATAAAAGAAACAGTTTCCTCTTTATTTAATTATCTTTATATTATTTGAACAACTAAGACATAGGTTTTTACAACTGTAGGTAATCCAATCATGTAATTCAATTTGTATTGGCTCGAGATAATCGTTAAGGTTTAATCTGAGGATTAATTAAAGTTTCAGAAAAAGTTTAGCTAGGTTTTGTCGAAGATAACTAATTATACATTACAATATTAGGTATATAATGAGCATTGTTACTTAATAAGCTTTAATAAGCTAAAATAAAATATTAAAGAGATTTGTTGATAATGAGCATAAGACATAAATACAAACATTATTTACAGATAACCATAGTATCTCGGTGATGTAAATAATTGATTAATTGTTTGTGACCTTAGTCTCATCAATCAGGAAACAAAGCCCTTGATCCGAAACACTATAAATAGTCGTCATATTTGACTTTATATTTATTTTATATTTACTTTATAAATTAACGGTTTAGTTTTACACTTTGGATTTGTTAGGTTTAAAATTCTTAAACTATGTTCTGAATGATTAAAAGACTATAAAAGAACTCTAAAGTAAAAGGTAAAATAAAGGCCTTTTATACACAAAATATAAATTAATATAGGAATTGTAATTCCGGTATTAAATTACCTAAATTAGTCAAGTGAAACTTTAATACAATGAGTAAAGCAACACTAAAGGATACAATTCCTAATTGATACTAATTAGATAAAAGAGAATGTAGATCAGAAGTTAAAGTGAATTTAATGCATGAGCATAACTCCTAAAGAGGACATCTTATGGTCTGATCAACACTTTGGGTAACTGTATGTAATCGAATCTGGTAATTCAATTTGCATTGGCTTGAGATAATTGATAAAGTTTAATCTGATGATTATGTTGAGATAACAAGAAAAGACCCTGAGCATATTTAGTATGCCATTCTTAAAAAGAAATGTTCAAGACATAAAGATTCTTATTATCTATTAGATGACCTAGACTCTAATATAATTTCTAATATAGAAAGCATTCCCCACATTATAATTTATAATAATTATATACACCTTTTTAATTAAGCAAACTAAATCGTTATTACCGCTATACGGAAATTGTAACAGATTAATTAAAGTTTCAGATAGAATTTAACTTGGTTTAACATAATTTAATTCATAATTTGACTAAAATAATTTAATTCGTAATTTGACAATTTGCGTTTACAAACTCTATAGGCTCAATTTGCTTAGCTAACCCAACTAGATATTTACCAAGTTCTGTTAATGCTTACATTTGACAAATAATGAAAAGAAAGGGCACTCACAGTTTGCTATTACCTGTTTTTCATAAATTTATTCACGACATAAACTTTGTAATATTAGATAAAAAATGATTTGCTCATTCTTCCAAAAATTTTCTTTATTGAGTATCAATATTGAAAAAAATCGGACCTGCTGAAGGTTAAACTTTTATACATTCTAGTTTACTGAGAGGCATAAATTTTGGAGACCAACGTGTCAGGCGAGAGTTTGCAACAAAGAAGTTTGAACTAATAATTTAATGTCGAACATAACTCAATATACATTTAAGTACAAGATATGATGAGCATTGATAAACATGTAAAGGAAATCCGACTGACTTGTGAGTAACCCGAGGGTAAGTTCAACAAATAAAACAGCCATGAAGTATTATTTGGTAAACTATTAAATAAGTTTTGATAACCTTAGTAACAGAAAAAAAATATTATCTCCAATAATTTTTGTATTAATTCAATAACGGTT
This sequence comes from Saturnispora gosingensis, assembly GCA_030570395.1. NCBI lineage: Eukaryota > Fungi > Ascomycota > Pichiomycetes > Pichiales > Pichiaceae > Saturnispora > Saturnispora gosingensis. The sequence goes on from JAJLVU010000028.1 coordinate 9,102, forward strand.
GAGTTTTATAGTTCGTTTTGTTATTTAATAACTTGTGGTACCAGATAAACAATGAACCAACATTCTAACGCCTTTGTTAATAAGAACAAAATAATAATTGATAATATATTAACGTTAAACATTCGAGTTGTAAAGGTTAGTCATACAAAAATGTATAAATTTTTATAACCAGCTTTGAAGTTTTCTAGTTAGAAAATTCAGCTGATAGTTTTCATACAAACAAGGTATCACAATCTAAATAGGTAGAACGTGCCTTGATTCCTTTGATATAACCTTTTTTGAATAGCAAAAATGAAAGGAAACACATAAATGCATGACATTTTCACGTTTTCCTCTTATCATCATACATCTTCATTCAGTTAATACAATTTTCAGAGTGTAAGTTCCCACATATCATTTTTCCTGAGCATAGATTTACGTATCTTATTTATCTTTATGTTTAGTTATAATCTCGGCTTCAAGCTAGAACGTTAAAAACATTTCTGTTACCGTAAATTCAAGCTTGAATAATGACTTAATTTCCACTTAATACAAAAAGCTTGTTGAATGGTAGTATTTTGAATTTTTCAGTATATATATGAGTATCAACTCATAATTCACGCCAAATCCATTACTAAGATAAAGACTTACAACTTTTTAGAAATATTTCCTAAATTATTTGGGTATAAAATACTATCACGTTTACCCTAGCAATGTTAATCAACATGTTTTAACCAACACTCACTTGCCATACATTAATTAAAATTCATTTGATAATATTTTTAGTTATCAAGGCAGTTGATAGAAAACCATAGGAACGCAGACCTCGAGCTGATTATTTTTAATCTAAAGATCAAGTTATATGGTTATAGCTGATTATTTGCCAAAATTTTACCAAGCGTTGCATAACATGTGCTTATTGTTTGAAACTAATTATCTTTACCGAACCAATCTTCATGAAATACGGATCTAAATAAACAAATCTTTCGACTGGTATATATCGTGTAATTTAACCATAATGTCAGGGATCATATTGGCCCACTTCCCACCTTTTCAAAAAGTGCCAGATGTTTTCGGCTAAACTTTAAAGCTACCTGGACTTATTTTAGTTGGAAGTCTGATCCAAAACTGACAATACCATCACAGTGTATAGCTTATATATATTGTTGTGAAAGCTTGATCAAAAAAATGTTTGTAAATTAGTTTCATTTATGTGTGAATAATCTATCTCTTTGATGAGTGTAGTCTTTTAATGTACAGCTACAGTCGAAAGGTCATTGAAAATCTAGCTGGCGTTATTACGTGATCCTTTATCATGTTTGGTACCTTTCTGTTCAGTAAATGAAGGTTTAACTATTCATAGCATAACTTTGAAGTAACGCTTTTTTGTATATTTGAATGTGTTGTTCGATGCAATCGTCTGATCACTCCAAATTTTCAGAATCCATGACTTTGTGTACGCTTCATGCAGTCAAAATAAGCATTTAATGATGGTTATTCAAAATTTTAATAAGTAACGGTTCCCCTAGTCTTTGGATCACTTGTTTTAAGCTTGTCACATTAAAACAAAATTATATCAAGTTTTTCCGTCTTAATGCTTGTTTGAAAAAGGTTTATGTAGCCTGCTGGGTGGTTTAAAGTTAATGTCAGTATCATCTGTGGGAAGTAGCCATCATGTTAGTTTGTTTATTTGTTTAGATAAATCAATTTGCATTAAAGTTCGCCAAATAATTTATGCCTTCCAACTTTGTTAAATTTTCAAGAGTTTGCAATTGTAAGGTTCTGATTCGGTATGATATTGTGAAGTCAAATGCACCCTATGCTTGCCGAGTCGCCAGGTTGAGTGATTGTTAAGGGTTGATGGTCAACCTTAGGCGACCAACATTTTTTGTAGCGGCGAGTCAATGATGTTTGACTGATACAGTGATTATTGTTTAATGAGTCCATGTTCCATAACATATTCACTAAGAAGACATCCTTTTGCCGAACAACGTTGTCTAAAAGCTATTTAGACTTATTCTACAACTTTTGCGGGATTCCCTAGGCTGGATAAATGAGAGAGATTTCTTAGCAAGTAAAAATGATCACAGAAAACTTGCAATTCCAATACTTCAAAATTTAATATACTAGTACTATCTAATGAACGACCTCTGACATTAACCAGTACTGTATTACACCAACTTTCTTATCTTGCATAATATTTAGGTCAATGATTTATTTGGGGAGCGTGACTAGACAAAACTGGTTTAAATTTATAGTAAAACTTTGATAGATCTAAATTAACTCATTGAAAGCTATCATTCAGAGTGTAAGCGTAGTATATATCAGACAGTATTTTCACAAAAAGGTTCTTTTAGATCGAAGATTTTAATGTAAAGAGACTTCCTTTCACTTAAAGATTTCTTTTACATTTTGTTCTTTTCAACCTGGTTTTCATTACACTGGCACTCTGCGTTAATTCACTAGCTTTTCTACTGAGTAAAAAAAGTGTTTTATCAATAAATCAATAAGATCATATTTATGTGTTGCTAAAATAGATTTGAAACTATATGTTATGCTCATGCTAGATTTTGTATGCCAGTGGCGATGATGATATTCAATAAGTGGCACCGTGTCCCAACAACTAAAAAAAATTGACAGATAATAGTCGCAATTAATGGAATATATAGCGAAGTTTTATAAAGTCCAGCCTTTTCCTGAATTTCTTATGTATTGGCAATTGCAGTTACTAAATATCGAATTCATTATATTTTCAATTTTTGTAAAAGCATGTTGCCTTTGAGTGAGTGCTGTAATTAATTATAAATAAAGTTAAAAGGCAAATCTACGATCGTGAAACTAATTTAGACAGAGATAGAAACAGAAGACTATTTCTGAATTTAGCAAGACATCTATGGTCTCTGGGGTTACTACTTCTTATTTTTAGCTTCTTTTATCGGTCTTACAGTAAATACACAAGCTAAGAAAGTCAAACAATTTGAATGAGACTTACTGTTTATAGAAGACACACCTTTATTGAAATATGTGCCACTTTTCCAGCTATAGCACTTATTCCACATGTTCAGAGAACTATGTCTTTTGATAATAATTTCATGCGTCTTGGTGCTTGAAGGAAGCGTTGTTTCAAATAATCATTTTTTACTAAACAATGCTAAAGAAGAAAAAAGCTAATTGCTCCACCTTTGTTAGTTGATAAAAGGTAGATGCTTTTTCTGTGAGCACACAGTAATTATGAAAAGTCAGCTTTTCTTTTCCATTTTGAATCTGCAACATATGGTATATTATGTTCAACTAAAATTGAAAACTTTCCGACGGTTCAACTTTCTTGTAAAGTGTTCAACAATTAATACTACGTACATTTTCACCTTATACAAAGTGAACATGCTTCAAAGTTTAGATAAATAGGACAAGTGCGAAAAATGACTTTTTAATGAACTAAAGTTAGCTCTGCAAGTAAATGATCTACAAAATTTACTGCTATCTTTTCAAACTCTAATAATTTGACCGATGATTTAGTGAATATTCAAGAACGACAACTTTGTCCCACTTTCTTTGGCATATGTAAACTGAATTTTAATCTAACCCTTGATGCCTAAAGTTATCTTATTGTATCAAGTGCAAACTAACAAAATCAAACAAATATTGTGGTTCTGTTTTATTCTAGGACTACATTACAGGCGGTAAGGATTTGAGCACCCTTTTCTCCGAACAAAGCATTGTTAAAGACACAAGAATTCCAAATCATTATCTTTACAAAATGTCCACCAAAATACTGATTACGTAATTCTTGTTTGTTTTCAGTCTTACCATAAATCTCACAGAAAAACTTTGAAGATATATGGCTAAAGAAAATAGATAAGGGAAAGTGAAGGACACTAGTATCACAGCCTCAAGCTTTAAGGGGCTTCCGCATCTGCAGATATGACTCTTCCAGGGATATACGCACACCAAACACTGCACCTTACAAATTGAAAACTTGAGGTACTTAGCTCCAGTTTTCGAAAACAGGCGACTTTTGATATTCGTTTTTATTGGTTTACATGTTACATTAACTACGCACAAAAATAGTTGCTAAATGCGAAAAAACTCAAGCACATAAAATTCCGTGATGAATAAATAAAATTTTTCACACAGAAAAATATGTGCAGCAGTATAAGAAAGAAAACAATTTTATTTACGAGAATGAAGTAAACGATAAATCGATCTAGACCAGATGCACACGTAGTTTATAGAGTTACAAACTTTGTTTCTGGTCCACACTGCTTCACCATAATTTTCAAATGTGAGTCTTCCACATTTTTAGGATTCTAAGATCAACATTACATTCTTCATGCCTTGGCAAGCTCGGACCTATTTAATCGCAAATGTTGCCAATTGATGTACTGAGGTAAAGCTTAATTTTTTGATAGAAGTACGTCATACTTTGCTAAAGCTTACGATGTTACTTATTTTACCAGGTGCATGTATTATTCTAATTTGATTACATGATTTGTTGATTGCTCTAATGTAAGCTAATTTCTGTTTGGTTTATACAATATCTCCTTGTGACAGTTGTCTGAATTTCGTTAAAAGTAATTCTGTAAATAAGACCCACACCATTCGAAAATAGTGCCTCTAACAAAATCATAAGGATATCCTTTTTTCTGCTTCCAAAGAACTCATACATTCTTGTCCTTTAGTAAAAGATCTCCGCTGCAGTGTCAGCAAGCCCCAAAAGCAATTCCGTTTTCATGTCCCATAATAGTTTGCGAGGCATTAAACCGAAACTTATTGTTCACAAAAATTTCAAATTATCGAAAAGATTTGCAGACAGCTAATTATACTTTATAGGATAAGGCTTACAATCCCACAAGAACGCGAAAAATCAATAGTATATGCTCAAGTAGCAATTTGAAAATAAGATGCATGTAGAGGCTTTCGAAGTAACTTATGGTGTAGCAATCGTAATCAGAGATAAGCGATCGTCATAAACGATTTTCTCAATTGGAAAGAAAGGTATGAAACTAAAACTGAAATTGCAATAGAAAATTGGTGTATTGTGAAATACTGCTTTCTCGAGTAAGCCGGAGTAGCACGACGAAGTCTCCATGGTTATTGATAGTTTGGCGGCCTAGATACAACAATAGCTAAAAATTTTACATATCTTGAGCGGGTAAAAGTTTTCGACGAGACTTCTGCATTTGAAAAACACAATCTAGATGCCGTCCCTTTACACTACGCATGAGCCCAAATATAGCCATGCATCTCGGTGTTACACCCAACACGTGTTTTTGTTTTCTCTAGGGCATATTTCCTTTTTTAGTAAGTAGAGGAGTCTTATTAAATATTCAAAGGAGCTGCAGCTGTAACAGTCGATAACTATAATTAAAATAGAAAATTATATGCACCTCACGCACATTTACAGTGCGCTTGATTGTCTATTAATGAATTTGAGAACGGAATGTGTCACTCAAAGCGGTGACCAAGACCACATCTAAAAAGGGTTCATCAGCGGTTAGGAGATCGCAAAGTAGATGTAAAACATAACTTTCTGAGTATCGAGGCTCTTGTTTTTATTTTCGGACCATGTGTTGCCACAGTTTTTGAGTGCTTTACAATGTACACCAGTACTATAGTGGATTTTGTGAAAAAAAATTTCAGATTCATTTGGTATATTGCAATTATGCAGCGCAACAAACGAGTCTAAATTGGGACGTTTCCTTGCATAGCTTTGGAACTTTCCATGCACTGGTTTCCAAAAAAGAAACATCTATGTAATATCGGCTTTATTACAACATGAAATTTTTTGAAGGCTTGAGGTCACGTGCATTCTTCCCTACTACTAAAGCCTTTCGGAATTATGTCATTGCAAGCTATGCAGGTTTGCATTTCGCTTTCGTTAATAAAGTAATGAATGGCCACTTACTAAGCCTAAAGAAGAAAAAGGGAAACTTTTTTGCTTTTCCAAAATTCTAATCAAATAAGCAATGAGGTTCCTCAAACTTTGGAGTATACTCCTGGTTTTCAGTACAACGCTGAACCTATTTGCTAATGGTTTGGCAACTGACATTCCCTCTGCAAGCGCCTGTGTCTTTGATTTATCTGGCGCTACTACAGGTCTTCTTGTGAAATACTACAGCTATAAATCCAAAGATTCCAGGATCTATACAGCTTCCTATATGGCTTCAGGCTATACGGATTTGAGTCTTATAACTACGGCCTATGGAGTGACCGATCTTCATTATTCATTTGGAACAGCAGGAAAAGCAGTGGCCGCAACCGCCACAACCAAATTTTATGGAATGACGCTCTATTATGGGGTATATGTTCTAGAGTTCACTGGTTACTATTATCGTATGTATTTGGGAAAGAAACTCGTTGTTTTTTCGTGCTCCAATACTAACAATTTTTTTATCAAGCTCAAACTACTGGTGTTTACACCTTTGTGGTTAATTTTGTCGATGACAGTGTGATTGTTTTCATTGGTTATGGATCTTTTGATTGCTGTACTGGTAAATCTATCCCTTCTGATGCCTCTGAAACATATGTCCTATTTACAAGATGGTATAGTGACAGCAAAAGTGACTACACCTCCGCGTTAGTTTATCTCGAGAAAGGCTACTATATTCCCCTAAGAGTTGTTCATGCAAATTGGGCCAATGCGGGAGGTCTCCAATTTGATATCTACCAACCAGATGGAACTGTTGATTCCAACTTTTATGACAATGTGGTCGCCCCAATTCCAGGTAAAAACTGTGCTTCTACGTCAATTATCCCACAAGAATTGAGCACAACTACAATATCCTCTGGTACCACATCTGCTCCTAACTATACCACCTACTTTACAGATGCAAATGGTGCGACAACCTCCTCTGAAGTTGTTGTTGTTGTCCCAACTACACCATTGGGTACGATTACTGTTACCTCTGGCACCTCATCAGTTCCTAACTACACAACGTACTTGACGGACTCCAATGGAGACACCACAGCTACGGACATCGTTGTTGTCGTTCCAACTACGCCATTGGGTACGATTACTGTTACCTCTGGCACATCGTCGGTTCCTAACTACACGACGTACTTGACGGACTCCAATGGAGACACCACCGCCACGGACATTGTTGTTGTCGTTCCAACTACGCCATTGGGTACGATTACTGTTACCTCTGGCACCTCATCAGTTCCTAACTACACAACGTACTTGACGGACTCCAATGGAGACACCACAGCTACGGACATCGTTGTTGTCGTTCCAACTACGCCATTGGGTACGATTACTGTTACCTCTGGCACATCGTCGGTTCCTAACTACACGACGTACTTGACGGACTCCAATGGAGACACCACCGCCACGGACATTGTTGTTGTCGTTCCAACTACGCCATTGGGTACGATTACTGTTACCTCTGGCACCTCATCAGTTCCTAACTACACAACGTACTTGACGGACTCCAATGGAGACACCACAGCTACGGACATCGTTGTTGTTGTTCCAACTACGCCATTGGGTACGATTACTGTTACCTCTGGTACATCGTCGGTTCCTAACTACACGACGTACTTGACGGACTCCAATGGAGACACCACCGCCACGGACATCGTTGTTGTCGTTCCAACTACGCCATTGGGTACGATTACTGTTACCTCTGGCACCTCATCAGTTCCTAACTACACAACGTATTTGACGGACTCCAATGGAGACACCACCGCTACAGATATTGTTGTTGTCGTTCCAACTACGCCATTGGGTACGATTACTGTTACCTCTGGCACATCGTCGGTTCCTAACTACACGACGTACTTGACGGACTCCAATGGAGACACCACCGCCACGGACA
>JAJLVU010000029.1:0-15179 GCA_030570395.1 Saturnispora gosingensis
TGGTAGAGGTTTCACCTGAGGTAGTGGTGATCGTACCATATGGAGTCGTTGGAACAACGACGACAACCTCGGTTGACGTTGGGTTGCCGTCTGCGTCTGTCATGGTGCTGGTGAACGTGGTTGAGGTTTCGCCTGAGGTAGTGGTGATCGTACCATATGGAGTCGTTGGAACAACGACGACAACCTCGGTTGACGTTGGGTTGCCGTCTGCGTCTGTCATGGTGCTGGTGAACGTGGTTGAGGTTTCGCCTGAGGTAGTGGTGATCGTACCATATGGAGTCGTTGGAACAACGACGACAACCTCGGTTGACGTTGGGTTGCCGTCTGCGTCTGTCATGGTGCTGGTGAACGTGGTTGAGGTTTCGCCTGAGGTGGTAGTAATCGTATCGTATGGAGTGGTTGGAACAACGACGACAACTTCTGTAATATCAGCACCATTTGGAGCTGTTGAAGTGGTGGTATAAGTTGAAGAAATTGTACCAGAGGTGATAGTTGTGGTACCAGGTAATGTAACAGTAGCAGGAGTACATTGTTCTGGTGATAAACCATTAGCAGGGGCAGCAATATTATCTTTGAAATTATCAATTTGATCTCCATTCGGATCGGAAAATGTGAACCTAAACTTAGCCGCTTGAGCAAAGTTAACGTAAACAATTCTCATTGGAACATAATAACCAGCAACAAGGTAAACTAAAGATGTTGAGCTTGATACGGCACCACCAACTGGTTTCACTGAATACAAGACAGGCGTGTCTGCCGCATCTTCGGGTGTATGTGCCTGTGTATTGCCATCACAACAATCGAAGGCTCCACTTCCAATCCACACCATAACAGAGTCATCAATTTGAGTGGCTTGAAAAGTATATAAACCGGTAATTTCAGCTGTTAAAAGAAAGTTAATGTTAGAATATGTTAAATTAGAATGAAACATATGTTTGTGAAACTGTGATTTTGAGAGAACATACGAATAAAGTAACCTGTAAACTCAAAAAGAAAATGTGCATAATAAACATCCATATTATACACGGTCATATGGCTATCAGAAAGATATGGAACACTGGTAATCCAAATTGTAGCATCTGTAACACCTGTAGTGGATGAAAGTGGTGTATTTGATAGATAGCCAGTAGCTAGATAATTTGTGTTGGAAAACATGGAGCTATCACTCAATGGATAATCATAATATTTGAGCATAAAACCATTGCCGGTATCAACATTCGAAAACTTACAGGCACTAGCTGTGGAAAAGATAGTACCAGTAGTAGCCGCAGAAGAAAAATTGATAAAACCAACCAAGAACAAAAAGGTGCTCAGTAGAGGGTTTGAAAGTGAATGCATTGTATTTGTTAATAAAAGTTGAAACAAATAGTTAGCTGGATAGCAGCAATCACTTTATATGTAAAGATCTGAAGAAACCTTATTTGGAATGAACGTTGCAGCGTCATTGTTAGGAAAAAGGGTGATGTAAAAGCTGCATCAACGCTAAAAACCAGAAAGGAAGTTGAAAATTTTCTTCTTGTCATATGATAGTATACTAGAAATAGCTTTATGGCAAAATATTCGAACTATTAGTTCCTAATCTTTGACAGATAAAGCTTATGAGCAAAGCGTAATCTATAACACAAGTGAAAGTTTTGTAGACGATAGATCACCAATGGGATGATTGTTCAAACGAACATTTCTTCTCGCAAATATCAGACTCAATGTAGGCAAATGGCCGAAATCCCAGAATGGAATGATTTCTTTTTCTAGAAACAAAGAGACACCATAATTTTTGTCTTAATTGTTTGATTCTTGTCACTTTTGCCCCGCGTGCTTTAAAGTCAGTAAGGCATTGAAGAAAAGTTTGGCTTGCCGCCGATTTTCCTTTCTAAAACTAGAACAGCTATGTCCCGAGTTCCATATTATTAAAGATACAATTAGCCGAGAACAACATCGAAACAAAAATAACTTTTATTTAACAAACCGTGCAGGTTTCCATAAAAAGCATATCAGTCCACGTCTAATACAATAGAGGTTTGGCAAAAGCAAACATTCTTTGTGATAAAGGCTGTTCAGCCGATTGAATGGGCGTTACTATTTTTGAATCATTAGTTCAGCTATGACATCTTTACAAGCATCACTTTATTTTCTATTATTTTTTAAACTAACAACTCCGTTTACTAGTGGGAAAAATCAAGGTGAGTTTTTTTGCGCTTTGCTTTGTGCAAAAAAATAGAGATTCGCATTCAGATTTGCTTAGCAATTTAAATAGGCAAAAGTTTTCAAGATACTTTGACGGTGAGCTAAGAGAAGCGACGAGAAGCATATACAATAGTACCATAATATTTTAAATTGTAAAAAGAGCTAGTAAAAAATATGGAACGTTGCTGGCTGACATTGAAAATCAACAGTACAGCAAGCATGTTTCCAAAATGATATTTTGCCGAAGAAACATTCTCCAATATAATATTGTAGCGCAAGCATGAACAAGCACGGGCACCAGAACATACCCATAAAGCAATGATGCGTTCCATTCCCAATTATGTAACCTCATCTCAGATTTCGGCTAGACACCAAACCGGAACGGTATTTTCCTGAAAACTTGCATGCATTTCGTTGATCTGCGCACATCCTCGCAATAAAAGTATTTTTGGAACATGAAATGTTGTATTGTTTTCAGTAAGTTGGATTGGGTATTCAAAATGGTTGCATCTTGGTATTGTTGCAGCCCCAGTTTTTGGTTTGCAACAGTGGGTAGCTGCAGGGTAAGAAAATTGTTCAAATATGGAAAGCCAAGTGTGAGAGAGAGATTCGGCAAGTATCAGCAACCAATAGAAATTCAGTATTCTCCAAATAAATGGATGCAGAACATGGAATCCCACTGGAAGAAAATAACAATCAGTTCTTACAGGAGTAGCTCTTTTGATTGGCTGAAGCTTAACTTTACACTCCATGCATCAGTGGCTACATGAGCCAAATTCCTTTTTGAGAATTTCCAAATAAAGATGCGCTATTGTGGTTGAATGTCTGAGATGCATATGAAATTTTTCACTCTGGGCCAATTTTGAACGTTCGGTATAACCCTGTAAAGCACAGTCAGAAGGGAAGTTCCTAGAGCGCTAGAAGAAATTGTAAATCAATTTTTACAATATTTGATTCTGTATCACTGAATAATTTAATGTTGTGTCGTAGGTGTTTACTAAACTAGAATCAACAAACTAAAGCGGAGAACTCATTCTAAATAGTCTCTAGCTCGACTATATATACATAGCTCACACCAATCACAATTTTATAATTAATGCTTAGCAATTATTCTGTCTGTACAGGCCTTTTTAGATGACGATTGAAAATCAGTAATTGTTGTCATTAGAGCTTAGTCCATGTTGAGCTACCATTCAATCAAAATACAGAATTTTAATTCCAAGACTGTTTGTCCAATGATTTGCAAATAGTTCTAGTCAGGAGTTTTCACTATTTTATTGAATAACAGTTTTTGGTAAGTGAAATTTACCTGTTGTCATAACTTTTTCAAGGGGTTTGACACAGAAAGAATTATAGCTTTTCAATCCAGCACATTTGGCTAAATACAAATCTAAGTTTTTGTTGAAAATGTGCTTGTACTTTTTCAATACAAAAAAACTCAATCAAAAGTTTTTTGATTGAATAGTTCATCTTCAACATCGTTTATAAGTTTCAGCAAGTTGAACTTTACCGTCATTCAGGTTATGAGTGATTAAGCTGATGATAAAATAGTTTTTTCTGATCTGTTTTATAAATCGGTGATTGAATTAATATAAACATGCACACTTTTTGAAGTAAAACCCTGGCCTCTTTTTTCAGTTTAGATCTTTGATTTGCTAACCTGAAGGAATTGTTCAAAAGAAAAGTATTGTTGAATACTTTGCCTTAGTAAGTTACATGAATGACCATGTTTTACAAGAAAAAAAAAATTGCAATTGCTGAAACCATGAACAATACTTTGCGGCGTTGGTCACACTTTGTGCATACTTCAGATACTACCTAATCCTTAATCTTACAATTCAAGGTGTTGATAAATGATATTCATCTTGATAATAAAGTATTTTTCGCTTGAAGAGAGTTTAAATTGACTCATGTATGAACAAGTTTAAGAACAAATAATTAAATATAGTTCCATTAGAACTTATACAAATATTTGAAAAGATAGATGAGTTATATATTAAGTTTTTCAAAAGCTAGGATAGTAAAGTAAAAAGGCATATATATTACTCGTAAGAATAGTAAACCATATAATTTGTTGTAAAGATGGTTGAACTTTTGGTTGTAAATAATTACGTAATAAAAACGCTTTCCAGCAAGGCTTCATGCTCAGCATGAAAAATGTCCCGTAAGAACTCTACCCTATGTGGCAGGTGCTTTGGAATTGACAACTTTTAAGCGCATTTTACATCAACTTTAATGAGTATCTTGGATGAATAAAAGGTCATGTTTGATACTATTAACCAATAAATTCAAAATGTGATTCCCAACTTTTTTTTAACTTGTTACCCGGATGAAATGCCATATCAAGGGTTTATACTACTCGATTGTACGAACAAACATTATTAACAGAAATATGCGGATGAGGAACAAATTCATTTTTATCATCATGACAAACAAGACAGTTATCTTCAACACCGAACTATTATCCACTTTGACAAAAGGTTAGAAAGTTCGTGCAAACTTATCAACAAAAATCTACTGGCAACAAATATTTTCATATTATTCAAAAGTTGATGGGAAACTTTAACAACTCTACGCTGATTAACTGGTGAACATTATTGCTAGAACAAAATCTGAAAATATACCCAATTTTTTTTATCTGTTTCCAGTACCGATCCGTAAAAGAGATGCGTTTGTTGGAGACTTAAGTGGATCAAAAAATTTTAAACTTACTTGCTTAGTAACTTGGCTTTCTGATTCATAATGAACATAATTAAAAGTTATTTATTCGTAGGTAAAAATTAAAAATTTTCATAAAGGTTTTATAAGTCATAAAGAAAGAGAGAATATAAAAAGGTCATTTCAGACTGAAATTCTGTCATCAGCAACTTCACTGAAGGTAGCGACAGCTTTTGCATCCATAAACTCTTGGTAGTTACCCAAGTGGTGTGGTTGCCATTTGCTTGAAGTCAATGGTGTAGTTTCAGCAAGCATGAGGTCAACTTGTTCCAAAGTTAAACCCTTGGTTTCAGGAATCAAGAAAATTGCATAGATTAAACAACAAGAACAGAGGGAACCCCAGATGAAAAAGACCTTAGCACCAAGATTACCTTGATCGGTACCAACCATGTATGGAGTAATGACAGCAATGATACAGTTCCATAACCAGTTAGAGGCAGTTGAAAGACCAATACCTCTTGATCTAATTGGCAATGGGAACATTTCACCAGTAACAACCCAAGCACCAGGACCCCAAGTAGAAGCAAAGAAGAATATGTAAATACAAATGAATGAAATCATAGCAGACACTGTGGCTTGATTCTTGCCGTCAACTGTACCAGCAATTGCGACAATAAACTCACATACAAGCATACCAGCGGCACCAATAATCATCAAAGGTCTTCTACCCATTTTTTCAATAGCAACAAAGGATACAGGAGTAGAGCAGACGTTAACAATAGTGGTAATGATGGAAATCAAGAATTCATTTTTAATAGTACCCAATTCCTTGAAGAAAGTAGTACCAAAGTAGAAGATGAAGTTAATACCTGTACATTGTTGCATCATTTGAATTGAAGTACCCAAAATTGTTCTTCTTAAGTTTGATGATTGGTCTCTAAGAGAACCGGTGAAGCACGCTCTCCAAGTTTCGAAGTATGATTGACTTGGACACATTGCCAACTCTCTTTCAAAACTTTCGACAATCTCAGCAAGTTCTTCTTGGACATAAGCGGATTCAATTGGCTGTTGTCTCAAAGTAGAAAGCACAGCGGCAGCTTTTTCGATTTCATTTCTCTTAACAAAAAATCTTGGGGATTCTGGCAAAAAGAATAAACCTACAGCAAGAATAATGGCCCAGAGCAGTTGAATACCAATTGGGATTCTGTAGGCAGCAGAGTTTTCAATGTTTTTGGTTCCGTAGTTGACAACAGAAGCAATTAGAAGCCCGATGGTGATGCAGAACTGGTAACCAGAAACAATTGCACCTCTGACCTTTCTAGGAGCAACTTCGGACATGTAAGTAACAATAACACCAGAGACAAAACCAACACCCAAACCCGCAATGATACGGCCAACGGCAAGAAGCGCAATTGTGGAAGCAGCAAGTTGAAGAACGACACCAATCAAGAAAATACCACAGCCACCAATGACAGTGTATCTTCTACCAAAATAGTCAGAGCAGTCACCTGCAATGATGGCACCAAAGAAGGTACCTGCAGATAGAATAGAGGTAATAAGAGATTTTTGGGAGGAGCTTAATGAAAAATCGGCAGAGCCATCGTTAACCTTGCCAGTGAATTGCTCGATGAAGAAATCCATGGCCATAACACCTGAGATGTAACCTGAATCGTAACCGTAGAAGATACCACCGAAGGAGGCAAAGCAGCAGATGATCCAAGATCTCAAGGTTAGTGGAGCATCCTCTCTTTGGGTGTACTCAATAGCATTTATTTTTTCGTTGGTTTTTTCTGGAACAACAATTGATCCACCTTCGCTATTGCTAGTTGACATAGTATATGTTTAACTGTTTGTGTTTTTTGATGATTAGAATACTAAACACATGGTCTTCGATACTGGGAATATGCCCTTGCTTTTATAGTCAAAGTCTGCTTGTTGCAAAGACTAGATTTATCCCTGTTGTCACAATGCTCAGAGTGGAAACGGAGAAACAACTCCCCGCAATATTTTATTTTGCTTTCGAACAATAGTTTTTGCGCCAGCCGCACACCTCATCAATTGCTTGTTAATCCGTTTAGGGTGGAAATACTGTTTTACCGCTGGTCCGGATTGACTGATGCAAGATGATCCCAGAGCTGGAACCTGAGACACGCTAGGCCGGTGCACCATAGCGTGCCGCTGAGACGAGCGTGCACACCCACCACGTCGTGTCCGTATCGCTTTTCCACCTCTGGGGGGTGAGGTGCACGGCTGTCCTGCTCCATCGTGTGCGCTTTGACGTTGTTCCTATGTTGTTCCCCCATGTTTTTGCCAAAAGATCGATGTCTGTTTTATTTTTGCGGGGAGCCATGATTTTGCGGGGGAGGGGGGTCCATTCTGTTCTTTTTTTCCAACTTCGAAGAGGAGCGGAATGAAAGAACAGGACCCCGGCTGGCGCAAAAAGGCGGGGCAGATGTAGTATCGATCGCCAGTCACCAACAGCACACATCTGGAATTAGGCGCGGTCGGTGAAAAGTAGCTGCATTGTATAGAGAGAAAAGGAAGATCTAGATTTCTTCCTGGAATCAGAGAGGTGAAACGCGTCGTGTCATTGCTATGGCCGACGCACGGACGCAAGAGCGTTCAGAAGCCAGTGGGTTGGTTGCCAGCACTAGCTGGCCAGCTGCCGTCGTTGCGTTGGTTTGTCAAGTCCTTCCTTGTGATGTGAGATTTTCCCAGAGCGTAACCATCCATGCAAATTTTCCGGAAACATGGAAAAATGCACTGCCCGGCTTTCGGAAATTTTGTAAGTGTCCAAGTCACGTAGAGGGTAACTCCGTTATCTCGTTGGTGAGTAGAGCTGCGAGGGTTACAGGTTGGAAAGCGTAGTTTGGTGGTCAACCTCTGTGCTCCTACCTCTGTTGCGTTGTATAGTGTATTGTTACTGTGACTGCCAGCGGATGTCATGCACTGTGACACCGTGTTGCTTTTTGTGTTTGGCTGGAAATGTGTTGTTTGCTCTATCGCATTAGTAAATTTCAGAGCAGCTGCTATGTTGTGAAAAGAGTGCCAGGGCTGCCATCAGGTCATCCGGCCAGATTTTTAGTTTGTAGCGCAGAAGCAAGCGTTGTGAAGCTTGAATTTAGAGCAAGCTTACCCTCATAGGAAAAGCCATACGAGACAGCGCACTTTGGAACTACGATGTCATACTTCACACGATGTATTTGACACGAACAGAGTGCCATCAGAGCTACACAGCCAAAAGGCAAATTTAGCACCAGATTGCTGGCTTTCCAAAACGGGGCAACAGTCGATAACAGGTGTGACGTTGCACCGCCACGATGTCTAGGTTGCCTTCATGTCTAACTGTTTTCCAAGGACGCAATAATGTAGAAACTAATGTTGAGCTGGGTTTTGTTTTGTCTTTTCGCTGCTTGACACGCTTGCAAAAGGCCAATTACCTGCATCCCAAAACTCCAAAGAGATACCTCTACTTTGTGAAAAGTTCTCGATTTACGCTCATCTGTGAAATGGCACTACCATTGCAGCTTCCGAAAGAGTCATTTGACGCGAGTTGCGAAGTAAGCAGATAGTTTAGGTGTACTTCTTTGAACCTGAAATCTAATAAGGTACGATTAAGAAGGAAAATTATAACTTTACATCTCTCACAGAGAGGAAAAATTATATATGGAAAGGGAGCTTTATGAAGCTCGCAAACCCTTGTGTTTGACAAACGGAGCTTTGTTTTGTTTGGAAAGCTCTGAGTGAACACAGAGCTGAGTGTTTGAACCTTTCTTAGAGAGGGATCATTGATAACTCAAGACAACAAGGTTTTCAGCAATTTTTAGTATTAAGATTAGTACGTGCCACTTCTTTGCTGGTTATAGTGAGTATTTTCAAGCTATTCTGCACGTTTGAATATGAGGACTCCTGATTCCAATATATGTTTCTTGAATCGAATGCCCACGGTACAATGGCTTAGTGAAGTAATTCACACCATGCTTTCCTGGTGTATGTTGAAAAGTACCAAAAAGACATCTACTGAAACTTTATAGGCACAACAGTTTGTTTTTGCATATATGTTTAAAAAGACGGAGCCTAATATTTTGGGCCCATTGGAAAAAGGTGTAAATTTTATCCTCACTATAATAATAAAGGTTTTGACTAAATAAAAGCAAAACGTGTTCTAATAGATCTTTGAAAAGCTTATATTCTAAGTGAATACTTCTATATCAGGTCTATAGCCTTAAAATATGAAAAAGAGCAAAATCATCTTCGAATGGAAAGAAATTCGAAGATCAGAATTGCGTTTTTACTAAACTTGCAAGTAAGCCCGTTTCGTTTAAGCTTAATGTATATACAATATACTTCTTCAAAAGCTATGGCAAAGTTTCTGGAGACAATCTAGTGCCTGATCGTTTGTGTGGCGTAAAGCATACTCTTGAGATTGTTTGAGAAAAAGTGATTTTTAGGTTCCCAATGTACTAACAACTGTAATGGGTGCTTGAATATACGTGCAACTATTTGCAGATTCAAATGTTTTATGATACTGAAAGCAGTCAAAGAGTTACCGTACCAAGATTGTTTAAGCTTAAGGTAAGTTGATTCGTAGCCCGCCAGTTGCATTATCCACGTGCGTGGGTACACAAACACTCTTTTGCCGAGTCTCTAATAATTTCCGATATAAGAATCGGTAGCGGACCAACAGCAAGCGCTATATACCATTACTACACAATACTAGGATGTTTAACTTTTATGTTAGCGTATAAGGTTATACCATTATTTACTGCCATTGCTCTCATCTACTAAAATCACAACCTAAAATAAAAATAATAGTGCTTGCGGGACTATTATAATTGATGTGCCACTAAGGCCGATGCGTTCGTTCAATATGATAATCTTTTGTCACGTGACATTTTAATTTAGGAGGCCAAAAATCTTGGAAGCAAACTTAGATTCCTAGATGATGGTTCCTCATTAGCTGGATTAGTTACTTAAAAAATTGATAATCACATTTTACTTTTGAGTTAGTAATTTGAGACGTACAAGGACAAAAAATATCATATTTAAGGCACGAATTTTCATTTAAGCGGATTGATTAACACATTGATAAGATATGGTTCATAATAAAGTATGAGAGGTACAAGAACAATAAATTTCAAAATTTTCTATCAATGTTGGTAGGGTTCAAAAACATCAGAGAGTAACACAAAACGGTAGGTAGAGGCGGTTAAAACAATTGGTAGTAATTATCTAGCTAAAAAATATGAGGAGTACAGAAAAGCTGGAGGCTTCTATAAAAGGAACGTAAATTCAGAACAAAATTGTAGGTCAAGGTTCTAAATTTAGGAAATGGTCAGGTGAAATGCGATTAGAATTAAGTGAAGCTGTCACAAGGGTGTTTTTTTCAATTTATGTTGAGGAAACTGCAACTGCTGTAAATTTTACTCCAAAGTTGAGTTAAGACATAAGCAAAAACACAAGTAACAAATCATGCTATACTACCAAGGCTTTTGGTTGTATAGCATGATTAAATCTGATTAATAAGGAGTTGTGTCAATCAACTACTCATATATCAATCAATGCTTCAATAGAAGATTTACTGAAACCACGTAATTGAAACATTATTTGAAAAAAATATCAACATTCCTTGGAAAGTTTTTATGTATTTTGATTTATTGAATCAACATGACGTGATAATTGATAGTATGTGAAAAAGGTGTTACTTGTCTCCTGTAAAAAACACGAAAACAATTTGATGCCATGTGTCAAATAGTTAGACCATAATGAAGTTTGAAACATCTATAAACGCCATCACTTTTATTTCTTTTGCTGTAATAAAATTATATCATCTATTCTTTTAAACTGAATAATGCCGTTTTTATTATTTTTGATCGATTGTGTTAACACAATGATAATAGCTTGTTATTCAAGACTATACTTTTTGGTGCTACAATAACTGAAAAGCTTTGCAATTTTCTCTACGGCAGTGATTACAATAAAGTTTGGTGTACCGGCCTCAATATTAGAATTATCAAAGATCATGTTCAGTTATAATTTTATATTTTTTAACGTTGTTTGTTCTCCATTAATTTCTTCTTTTCAGAATGAATTTTGGTGATAAAAAGCCTAAGGATAAGTCAATTGGACAAAGCAAAACTTGAGTATCTCATACGTAATGTAGCCCACTATGTGTAAAATAGCAAAAATATGTTAAAGAGAATTTAATTTCAAAGAGCATACATGAAAAATCACAGACTAAAACGAGTGGAATGTGCTAGGTAAGCAATCATATGTTAATACCATAGTGCACAGTTCAAGACCATCGGATGAGTGTTCTTGATTAACATTAAGAAAAAAACGTATCTACAAATTTTTATGTTATATCTTTTCGTAATATTTGAAGAAACTGTTTGAGTAATTTCTTGTGGACTTATCGATCGACATTTTTTATTGTATGAAATTTAGTCCAAGCCTTCGGCCTTTAACTGGAGTTTAATCTGTAATTTTTGGGAGCCACAAATGCGGCTAAACGAGCCGCATTGGAAAAAATGAAACCTTTGCCCACGATTAAGTCTTGGCATACAGTAAAGTCATGTAATGAACTTTTTTTTACTTAAGAGCGGTTTGCACGATGTAAGCTATTTACTAAGCGACTTAACTGAACTGTTAAAAAATCGTGTATTGTTGGAGATTATGATTGATCTTGTTGTTGTGATCATTTGGGTTCAACAGAAGTTAACGGATATAACACTTAAGTAGGCTGGTCCAAATTTTATCTCGGCCGAAGAAAACTTATTGTTCGAGATCTGGGCCTTGATTATCCGTGTACCATGTTTGAAGGACTGTTTATCAAATTTACTTTTGCTTGAAGTAAACTTCGAAATGTGAGTTTTTTAAAAAGTATACACATGTGTCCAACTAATAAAAAAACTCTGGCAAATATGATAAAAAATTTCAGGTTATACATGCTGCCTTCACTCGGGCCGAAATTGCTTATGAACAAATTCAATTTGCATTGTTCAACAACTTCTGTTTCAGCTTAAGTGTTGAAATCCGTTAAGAGCGGATCGACTGAGCAATTATTTTCTTGGCTTCTGTCAGTGTATTGGTTGGGAACTCTCCGAGATTAAAAATGCCAAGACCTTGGCACCACAAACAATAATAACCAATAAAAAAAATTAGAATATCTTCCGGTTATCGGTAATTTCATCTTGAAAACTAATTTAAATCAACCTATAAAATAGAGCAGTTTTCATGAAAGTAGAAAAGAAGATACAGCACTTTGTAAATTAATGCAATTTTTATATTTATTGACACTTTTTCTATGTTTTAGAAAATCACTTGCTGATGGTGGAGAGCATGGATCTGGTGGTTTATGGACGGTCTTATATGTTGGTAATGGAGCCGCTGAATTTAGTACATGTAGTACAATAATGGGTGAACAGTTCACTTGGAACTATGGACCAGCAACTACAACTACTAGCTCGTCTTCGAATAGGGGCCATGGAAGTAGTAGCTCTTCTTCAAGCAGCTCTTTGCCATCCGCCATTTGTGCTTATCCGCCTGCTATTGGTACTGCTTTAATGTGTTCTTTCGAATACGCTAACTACAACAAAAAGGTGATGTGCAACATATATGACCAGTTTGTTACATATTGTGCAAACGCAACAGTATATGATGTTGCTTACTTTGAGAATCAGTACTTGAATGCAACAGACTATTACAAAGAATACAATGGAAACTTTTCAAAGCCAGTTACTATTTACTATCCAACTCTTCCTGATCTGAGCGCAGGTTGTCAAAATAAGTGGTAATCAAGTATTGCTCAGTTATTAATTGAGATATTTAATGTGAAACATAAACAACAACATACATATTGCTAACGTATGATCACTGATATGCAGTACATACTAAGTTAACCATGTAACACTCATAACACGTTAGTGTACATAACAATGGAGAGTTACATGTAAGGTTAATGTATTAACACAATACATGCATATTGCATTAATACTTCTGAGCAACAGTATGCTTGAATCCATTCCGTTGCTATCATGTCTATTGGAGCAATCATAACTAATAGGTATTCCTCCAATAGAATGCAAGCAAATCATAACTTACACTCTATTTATATAATCAATATTTTACTATAAAAGGAACTACAATTTCCTCTTTATTTAATTATCTTTATATTATTTAAAATAACTAAGATATAGGTTTTTACACAGGTAAGGCAACACTTTCAGGTTTAAGAACATACTACGAGCAAATTGATAATTCAACTTGGTTTGCAGTGGGTATTGCTGGATTCTTTGGATTTTTTGCGCTTCTTGGAGGTTTGTATACATTCCTGAGAGTGAGTGGTTTGTCAAAGACAGTGAATAAATTCAAAGGAGCCAAGGTTTTACAAAAGTTTATGCTATATCCAACTATTTTACCTAATGGAAGATACAGTGCAGATTACGGTTGGAAATATTTTTCTATTATAGTTCCAAACAGGGTCCAGTTCGGTTTTGATATTTTAATTTGTGCTTTGCACATTGGTATTTGCTGCTCTCCATATCACAGACGAGAAGGTAGCTCTTATTACAGCTCAGAATTTACCGCATGGATTAATTTTATGGCTTATAGATCTGGTGTTCTTGCATTTGGTTTGGTACCATTAATCGTTTTGTTTGCAGGTAGGAATAACTTTCTTTTATATATCAGTGGTTGGTCATACAGCACGTTTCTTCATTTTCATAAGACTGTCTCGTATTGGATGTGTATTGACGCCATTATTCACTCTGCAGTTCAAACAGTCATTCTTGGTTCCGCTTACAAGGGAAGATTAAAGCAACAATTATACCTTCAAGCAGGTGTTGCCGCAACAGTTATTGGATGTGTCATGTGTGGCTTTGCCTTTCAGTCGTTGAGAAAGAACTTCTATGAAGCCTTCGTTCTAATTCATATTGCCATGGGTGCTTCTTTTATTGCAATGTGTTGGTATCACTGTAAAGATCTTGGTTGGTGTGAATGGCTTATTGCTGCTATTGCGGTGTGGGGTTTTGACAGAGTTGTTCGTTTTGTTAGAATGGCAGGATTTGGATACCAAAATGCAACACTTACAATAGTTGGCGATGAGCTCATTCAAGTTGTTACAAAGCGTCCTAAGTGGTGGACCAAAAATTCGGGTCAGTTTTGCTTCATGTACTTTGGCGGATGGTTGTTCTGGCAAAGCCATCCATTCACTATTGTTTGTAAAGAAGACAAAATTATCGGATATGTTAAAGTTAAAAAAGGTATGACAAAGTATCTTTGGAAACGTGTCAATGGTGCTCAGACTTCCGTTACATGCAAGATCTGCATCGAAGGACCATATGGTTCACTAGGAAGTACTGGTGTTAAAAAAATGGATGAGACTTTGATTTTTGCAGGTGGTTCAGGCTCACCTGGAATGCTAGACATGGCGTCAGAAGTTACACAAGGAAAGCTTATTTGGATTGTTCCAAACTTGGCAATGGCAAAAGCTTACAACTATCTTTATCAAAGCGTGAAAATACCAACTTCTATCTATGTTACGCAAGAAAGTGGTAATGGGGGCTCTTATAGCCCTAGTCAACTATTTCTTACTTCTGATGAAGAGTCAACCTCTGATGAATGTAAGAGTGCTGACCATGAAAAAATAGCTCCATTATCTTCGGCCTCTATTCAAATCTTTTATGGCAGACCATCTTTGGCAGAAATGTTCAACGAGGAAGTTTCATCAAGTGCCGCCTCAAGTATTGGTATTGCCGCATGCGGTCCACCTAGAATGATGGATGATTTAAGAAATATTGTTGCAGATGGTGTTACGAAATTTGACAAAAGTTTCGATTATTTTGATGAGCTGCAAGTATGGTGATTTTTTTTCGTTAACATTTTTAATTTATTTATACTCAAAGTTATTACAGTAAAGCATACAACTTAAATTTTCGCTATACAACATTTAGCAGCAAGTCAAAGTCAATAAATAGTTACTTACATCATTGCTACTAGATGCCTCATCTAATATTATTTTTGCTTGGCGCGTTTTATCATGCAGTAGGTGCGAGGGGTAGTTACAGTAGGTGCGAGGGGTAGTTACAGTAGGTGCGAGGGGTAGTTACAGTAGGTGCGAGGGGTAGTTACAGTAGGTGCGAGGGGTAGTTACAGTAGGTGCGAGGGGTAGTTACAGTAGGTGCGAGGGGTAGTTACAGTAGGTGCGAGGGGTAGTTACAGTAGGTGCGAGGGGTAGTTACAGTAGGTGCGAGGGGTAGTTACAGTAGGTGCGAGGGGTAGTTACAGTAGGTGCGAGGGGTAGTTACAGTAGGTGCGAGGGGTAGTTACAGTAGGTG
>JAJLVU010000030.1:0-12078 GCA_030570395.1 Saturnispora gosingensis
TAGAGGTCACAGTGTATGGTGGTTGAGTGCCGGAGGTGATGGTGGTGGTGCCCAAGGATGGGGTAGGTTCAACAACAACAATCTCAGTACCGGTTGGAGTACCATTCGAGTCGGTGAAGGTAGACGTAACAGTGTATGGTGGTTGAGTGCCGGAGGTGATGGTGGTGGTGCCCAGGGATGGGGTTGGTTCAACAACAACAATGTCAGTGTATGTTGTTGTGGAGTCACTATGAGTAATGGTAAGAGTAGTATCGTACGTACTAAAAGTAGTCGTGGTAGTACTATACGTTGGAGTTGGGTCGACAATAACAACCTTAGTACCAGTTGGAGTACCGTTGGAGTCGGTAAAGGTGGACGTCACAGTATATGGTGGCTGAGTACCGGAGGTAATGGTTGTTGTTGGTATAATATCAATTGTAGTAGCAGTACAATCTGCTCCTGGAATAGGTGCAACAATATTGTCGTAAAAATTAGGGTCTATCTCTCCATCTGGTCTATAAATCTCAAACTGAAGACCACCTGCTGTACCCAGATTACCCTGAACAATTCTTAATGGAATATAATATCCTTGTTCAAGGTAAACAAGAGCGCTGTTGTCATTTGGGTCGTAATCACTAGTCCATTGGGTAAAGAGAATATATGAAGCACCTGCATCGTCGGGAATGGTTTCACCCGTACAGCAATCAAAAGAGCCATGACCAACGTAAAAGATCACAGTATCATCAACAAAATCAATTACAAATTCATAAAGACCTGTAACAGGCGGATAGTAGTAACCTGTAAATTCGAAAAGATACTCGGAGTAACGAACAGCCATCCCCCAAATATCAGTTGTTGCTGTACTTGCAGGATAAACACCTGAATGACCCAAACTGTAATGGAGGTCGGTAACACCAGTCGCAGTGCTAATCAAAGGCAAGGTTGTGTATCCAGATGCAAGATACGATGCAGTTTCAATTGCCTGATCGTTATAATAATAATCATAATACTTAACTTTAAAACCTTTGTTAGCATCGCTCAAATCAAACAGACATGCACTTGCCGAATCAAACGTTGAAGCAGCTTCAACAGACAGTATCAATGAGGGGCTTGTCAAAGCAAGAGCAGTCCAAAAATCCAAGTGGGAAAGTCTCATTTTGAATAATGAAGAATACCCAAATTTCCGTATAGTAGTGGATGGAATCACTCTTCTTTTAAGTGATTTTGAATAGAGAGATACTATGCATGCTTTGTTCGGTTTTCTCCCAAATTCTAACTATTTTCTATTCGTATGTGAACTGGGCGTTTTCCCACTTGTACACCTCCCGTTGTCAATTGATGATCTTTTTTTTTGATTTTCCAACAGATGTTACCCTGGATTAAAACTATTTGAGTTTGAGAACAAGAACAGCTTACAATTTTAATGCAAATTCTAAACAATTTTTGAAATAAGCTTCAGTGATGATTGAATAATTGTACATAAATCTTGCTGTCACCGTTTTCATTCATCGTTATCTGGGGTACCAAGGCTGAATCTAAAAGAATATGGGAGGTTGTTAAACCTGCATGAAAATCAATTGTACTGAGGCTTATTAGCTTTCTAGAATGAAGTCTCAAATATAGGCATTTATAATCATCTAGGCCAATTCTCTGTCTTTGGTCCGAAAAATCAAGTTGAGAAAATGGGTTAAAGTCCCATTAGCAGATTAGCAGATAAATATTACATGTAACGTCAGTCAATGATTCAGTCTTGCCTAGATAGCTATCTTTCTTAGTTCAATAAAAAGTTCGGCAAAATGAATTTAGCGTGAAAAAAATGGGGCTCATTAACGTTTGGGATTTGATTTTAGGGAGTCTAATTCTCACTCCCAGTGAAAATGAAAATATCCATAAAACTAGTTGAGAAAAAACTGAAAAGATAATAGTAATAGTACTTTTTGGATATTTTAATGAAAAAGGGTGAAAATATAGTTTAAACTGTTAACAATATCATCAGATACAAGCAAGATAAAAAACCCATTACACACGAATTAAAAGCTCGTGTTCTACAATTTCGCAAACAAGGAGGTTTTTCCGGCCCCAAAGTTGAAACACATAACGTTTGGGGCAAAAGTTCAGGGGAAGCTTGACATTCGGTGCTTTTTTTAGATAAATCCGAATCGCACTCGCACACAATTTTAACGTTGAGGGTAATAGTCTGTTCTTCAAATGATAAATTCTAATCATGAAAGTGCAATTACTTTTAAGCGAAGATATAATTTCCTTTTGGTACATTCTTTTGTTTGGAAAGTAAAAATGTTATAATTCGCCTGGATTTCGTGATAATGAAAGCAGCTCTATAGTCAGACCTATCAATACTCTCACACAAACTATTGGAGCATAAAATGACCTTCCATTTGCATAAACCCTTTATTTTAAGTAACTTGTGTTTGGTCCCTGTTCCTATTATTTATGTTACGAACTAGGAACCAATGAATTGTAGTCAAAAGTTAAGCTTCTCTTTAGGTTATTACTTTTGGCTGTATATTGAAGTTTCAGAGTGCAAATGTCGGTGAAATTAACTGATGATTTGATTTAACAGATGGTAATAGTGAATTTTCACATATTCACTTTGTTTGGACACGTGTCACAGAAACGAACGCCCCATCTCATGTGTAACTTTCTAGAAAAACAAAATAGAATTTTGAATCTTGCGACCTCCCCAACCTGGAATAAACGTGAAACAGTATCATGAAAACATTTTACACATTTTGATATGCGCCCAGGTTGATAAATAATCCATGCTGAACATAAAACTCTTCATGGTCAATTGAAATGTTGCAAATGTTTACCTTTTGCAGCTTTTTCCCACTAGCATACAAGTGGTTTTCAGCGTTGCGAAATACAAATGTAACTCAAATACACACTTACTAAATTTGTAATAGGTTTTCATTTATTGAATTAGAGGGACAAAAGAGATGTTGCAGATTATATTTCAAATGTCTTTTTATAAATCACTTATTGATTCATTGCAAAAGCAGTCATATCGAATGCTTAAAGTGACAACAGTTAGCACTGCCTGAATTTTGTTCAACAGAACAAAAATTGTAAAAGTGGTTGTTTTACTGCAATTTAAAGTTTTGAATTTTTATAGGTACCATAGATATTCATATCGTTTTGTGATCTTAACTACGAGACGAAGTATTAAAAGCTGAAACTATTTGCGAAAGCAAAATAACGATTGTCAGATTGAAAATGGAATGCAATATTTTTTCTACTTGTAATCTGGTGTTGCAAAGGCAGGGGCTTTTACAGTTTACAAGCAGTTTCAGAAAACAGTTTGAATAGTAAATGGATTAATTGAGTTTTCCTGTTTAAAGAAGCCACTTTTTTTTTCAGTTAGTTTCAGTCATGCAGCTTGCTTTTGATTTCTATACTAAGTAGTTCCTCAATTTCTTATAAGACAACTGCTAATAAAAAGGTGTGAGGTTAAATTATAGTCAAAATTCAATTTTTGGTATTTAGGAAAAAATTGTAAGCAAACTAGAAAAGAAAGATTGACTTATATGGCGAATGATTTACCATGCAAACAGTTTTATGGTGAATGGTGGCATAGTTATTATTTGAAAACATACATAATAATCATTTTACTGTTTGTTGCAAGTATCCAAAAAAAAAATTTCAATAAAACAAATAATGTTGTTTTAAAGGGACACTTTGCAAGTCTTTAAGTTAATAATTTCCGCATATTCTTTGACTCAACGCCTGAACTTTATCCTATAATGCCTGTACTGAGTAGTAGACTTTTTTGAAAATTTCATTTGTTTTGCTTCCCACGTCACATCATGTTTAATTTCAGCTTATTTGCCACATATATAGTGTCAATAACCAGTTTTGAAGTGTCTACGTTTAAATTGTACCTGTTTGCTTTGCCTTGTGAGTTGAATATTTATACAATAAACTTGGGGTTGCGACTGATAAACAAAGTTGTAAATATTTCAATAATAAAGAAAATTTGTGGAAAAGAAATGGAACAAACGCCATTTATGTACAGAATATAAAATTAGAGACAAAGCTTAGGCTCATACTTCTGATTACTAAATTTGCCAAGTCAAAATGTAAAACCTAAAATAATGAAATATTAAAAATTAGGTGTTTTAATGAATGTTACAAAGGCTCAAAGTGATATTTGTCAAGTTGTGAATTCAATTATGTTAACCCAAGTTAAACTTTATCTGAAACTTTGATTAATCATCAGGCTGAAACTTATCGATTATCCCAAGCCAATTCAAATTGAATTACCTGATTCGATTACATACAGTTACCCAAAGTGTTGATCAGACAATAAGATATCTTCGTTAAGAGTTATGCTCATGCATTAAATGCTTTTCAACTTCTGATCTACATTATCTTTTATCTGATTAGTATCAATTAAGAAATTGTATCCTTTAGGATTGCACTCATTGTATTAAAGTTTCACTTGACTAATTTAGATAATTTAGACTTGGAATTACAGTTCCTATCTTAGTTTATATTTTGTGTATTAAGGGCCTTTAGTTTATCTTTTACTTTAGAAATCTATTATAGTCTTATAATTATTCAAAACATAGCTTAAGATGAGCATTTAATAAAAAGTTTAATGCTAAATAAAAAGGCATATCTTTTCTATAAATACAAAAAATATTTTCATAAGATGAGAACAAAAGTTGCTGAATATTTAGAAACTTTTTAATCATAAATATATATGAGGTTTTTTTGCGGCGAAAAGTTTTTTTTGTATAACTCAGTGGTCACTTTTATTTTTGTAAGGGGGTTCGAATCTCAAAAGCTTTATTTTCTTAAACTATGTTCTGAATGATTAAAAGACTATAAAAAAACTCTAAAGTAAAAGGTAAAATAAAGGCCTCTTATACGCAAAATATAAATTAAGATAGGAACTGTAATTCCGGTATTAAATTATCTAAATTAGTCAAGTGAAACTTTAATACAATGAGTAAAGCAATCCTAAAGGATACAATTTCCTAATTGATACTAATTAGATAAAAGATAATGTAGATCAGAAGTTAAAGTACATTTAATGCATGAGAATAACTTTTAAAGAGGACATTTTGTGGTCTGATCAACACTTTGGGTAACTGTATGTAATCGAATCAGGTAATTCAAGTTGTATTGGCTTAAGATAATTGATAAGGTTCAATCTGATGATTAATCAAAGTTTCAGATAGAATTTAACTTGGTTTAACATAAATCAATTCATAATTTGACATATTTAAGATATGTTATTTTTTGTCAAAGATATCTAATTATACACAACTTCAATAAGTTTATTTTGAGTATTGATACGTAAGTAAGATAAATTGACTAACATGCGATAAATATGAAACCTTAATTAAGCAATTAAATTAATAACAAGACTATATTTACGAAATTACCTAATAAGCTATAATAAGCCAAAACAATATGAACCGTCTATAGTCTTAAGTACGTTTACAATATTAAATAATAGTTTAATAAGCGGTTTAGTCTATACTTGGGAATTGTTCTTATTTAGGTTGCTTTTTTTGGCGAAACCTGAATTAGCCACCATGGCTTTTTTTATAATTATACCAAAAAACTTAGACCCTTTACTCCAAAACTCAAAATATATGCTAGAAACATCGTTTTTACTTAGCCTAACTCCGTTAGCACAACGAAAACAATATTAAAAAAAGACTTGTAGAAGTTGTGACCTAAAGGTATAAAAACAATCTTTTCAAGCAATTCAATATAGATGTTGCTATGAAACTTCATCAGAAGTGCACAAATTTACTTTAGTTACAATGACCATAGTTATTGAATGACAACAAAAGTCAAACATCAAATTGTATCACTAGTAAAAGCATGCTACTCTTTAATAAAATTCCATGAGAATCGTACAAGTACCAACCAATATCATAACGAAAGTTTTATCTTTGCAAAAGTTTCCTTTTTCCCAAAGAACTTGTTCTGTTTCAATGCTTTAAGAAAGTTACAAACGCTAAAACAATAACTACCACGCTACTTAAATACATGAAAAATTCTTATGGCCAGAATATGGTATTGTATTTAGTCAATCAATCTATCAATACTGACGATTTACATAAAATATCGTCTTTCTTTTCACGATTAAAGTTTTGCTATATATATAAATGGCTACTGTGTTATTTGCACGTGTTGTTTCGAAAGTATATTGTTGTACTCATACTAGTGGCATCTTTGTGAACATGAGTTATTCAAAAGCACGCTTTTTGATAATATAAATTTGCTGCAAAACGCAATTTTAGTTGATGTAAAATACAGGCAAAACCATAGAGTTTGAAGTTTTGAGAATATGGCTTATGTGTCAGAATAATGGAACCAGTGCATAGATTAAACCAAAAAGTCGTAACTTTAATTTGCCGGCACAGTCACATTCAAAAGCAAGATTGAATAAAGTTCAGTGCTTCAACATGCACATCGTTGAATGCAAAGATTTTGTAACATACACATTGAATTAAAACGTGAAAATTACCTTTTTGTTATTTAACAATGTGGGTTCAATTAACGTGGAAAATAGATTTGTTTTGCCACAATATTCATCACTAAAGGAAAAACACTCTCATCAGCGAAAACAAATCAGTCGTCGGATGCTGGCATCTTTAAAAAGTCACAGATCGAGCATTTTCTGTCACTCATATTACAAACTCACTTAATAGTAATTCTAAATGGTTCTTCATGTAATTGCCATCAACCTGAATCAAAACAGCCTACCAAGGAAATTTGTTCAATGCATAATTCCAATCTCTCATCTCCTGTTATTTTTATACCAACAGAGTGTCTACTGAAAAATGAATGTTTCTCTTACTTGGTTAAGATTGTTTTCGCCGAAGGTTTTGCAAAAATCTGTGTAGTCAATTACCTTCACTTGGAACACACGAGACTCATTTCCCTTAATGTGTCACATGGTCCAATTAATTCAACCTTTCAGATATCCTAATAGTATAAGATGCACTTTTTGGTGTGATCAACTCTATGAAATACAACATAGCATAACATATGCATCCCAAAATTGCTTTGCAGTAATACTTGATTCGCAGCCAAAAATATTTTGTTTTGTCATGTAAAATGAAAATTCATCAATATTTTTAAACGATGCAAAAATGTAAATGAATATTGACGGTGATCAAATCGCAATTCAAATTAAAAAAAATTTTAAGTTTAATTCTATTATACTACGAACTCACTACACGTCGATTTTTTTCTATATCACTTAGCATCTTTCACATTCTTATTTATTCCCATATTCTTGTCGCCATTGAATGTTGTGCCCTGTTTTGTGCTATGAATTTGCTTGGCTTGTGACTGTTTCTGTTTTGTATTTAAGAAACAAAACATTGCATACTAACGCACAGTAGCGAGACCCTTTTTAGGAAAAAAAACCCGCTGTTACATTTTTAAAGTTATCTGCTCGGTTATAAACACCCAAAGTAGTATGGAACTAAATTTAGAAGTCTTTTTTTGGTAAAAAACACTGACAATAGAAACCTGTAAAAGTGGTATGGAAAGTCAAACAATGTACCTACAACAAAGGTGTTTTTACATTTGAGTAAATATGATGTAATGCCTACAGTGTATATTGTTTTATAAGAATGTAGAGTAAAAGATAGTTTGAGCAATTATTAAATGATGAGGTCATGAGTCGCATATTACATCTTATGCACACCACCACTGCTTATAACGTGTTTCATACTAATGAAATCAGATGTGTCGTTTAAACACTGTAGCGCGTTTTTAAGGAAAGTAGCACTGTGCTGTGTCTTTTGTAACGTATGTGCATATATTGCTACTTTTCAAAAAGACTACAATTTCGTTTTTCTTTTCGACAAAGATCAGTTTGCCGACAATCTTCCCCCTACCGTGTTGAAAATTCTACTGTGCTTGGGAAATGTGAATTTTTATTCAAAAGAGCCCAGTAAAAATTTTTACTGAGTGATAAAATCAATTGCCCAGCAATAAAAATGGCTTCCTAAAAATTTATATTGTAGTATTTGCCGCACTTCATGTGACTTTAATGTTTTGCTTTGTAAAAGCTTTTGCTTTTCACTTTACATCAGTAGATGTGAATCACCGTATAAGTAGGCCTTCAGTTAGTTACATGTAATATGGAAGTCTAATGTCTTAGGCCAAGACCATCATCTCTGAAGGACTTGACTATAAAACGTGCTGTTTGTTCTCACCACGAAGAACAAACGCCTCAAGCTTTGAAATATGAGAATGTTCTTTTGAAACGTATGGTTATGTAAAGAATGTTTTATTGTTTCTATCCTAATAATTCAACTATTGCTTGGTTCAAAATACTAGCGTGTTAGAAATTCTTGCTCTTGGTTCCTTGTTTGAGTAAAAACATTAAAAGCGAAAGCTCAAATATTTTGTAAAAAAGCCTCATTAGGTAGTTCTTAAACCCGATGATCACAAATTGCAATCTTTTGAAATCCCAGTGCATATCATATATTGTATAACCCATTGGCATTGATGGTTAACATTAGTCTCAATTTCAAAAAAGTTCGATGCTAATATTAGTATTGTTTTGCAAAGAAACATCTAAACTAGGTCTTTACAGATTGGATTAGGTAAATCCGAGCTTCGGTTGTCTTCAACAGGAATGCTGTTTCGAACATGACCTGCAGCTACGTTTTTTTTTTATAGCGTCGGGTGATCATAAATCTCGCTTTTAATGTTTCGGCAAATGCATGTGCTTGAAAAATTTTCTTCAATCTTTCCCCTTTGATGATGGGCACGTTATCAAAGCAAAGAGGCCTGAATGTTGGGACAACTCTTTCGTTGAATAAAGAAGCACCTTATTTTTATCAGACTTTTGCCCCAATCGCAATGAAACTTTAAACTATTTTTACCTTATAGGGTCTACTGAACGTTTTGAGATTTTTTTTCCACAATTGAAATGAAACTATTCGGTCGTACAAATATACTAGCTCTATCAGTGAGTGACGTAACTAACGTTACTGATCAGCGCTATTGTATTCCTGAATCTTATAGAATGCATGTTTTGCTTTCTCAACAACTATATTGAAAAGCCAAAGTAATGCACAATCACCGAACGCGTACAAAAACGATATGTTGCGGCATATTCTCTGCATGTGGAACTTCATTTTTTGAAGCTGACAATAAATAATAGGGAGTATGTTGTCTTTTCGGTAAAGCTTTTTTTTACATCCATACGAGCATGGCATGTCTCTCGTTATTATGAAACTCAATTGGTTTTCTATATTGTTAGGCTTTGTAAATATGAGAGGCATTTGAAGACGATATACTTGTATTGCTTCCATTTACAGACACTCTATTGTCTTAAAAAAGTCAAAATTTGCATGCTAGTATAGCAAACAAACTGCAAGTACCCTTGCAGTCACTATACGTTCTTAGCCGAGTGTTTTCCTTTCTAGAAAACAATCCAGTGGGGGTTCACATAACATATCATTATAGAAAAAGAAAAGTTTTTATGAAACATTTAAATACTTAACAATCCACATTCCAATCCATCTCTACAAAAAATCGTTCACTGGATCTAACTAAAAAGGGTGAAAATGATTTTGGCATTACCTTTTGTTTTATTGTTTGCCTTTATTGGCTTGTCACACTCTCTGGGTGTACAAGGTAAAGTAAACACTAAGAATCTTGCCTGTAGCATCGATGGTATGCAAGCAGATCCGGGGTTCTTAGCAAAATTTTACTCATATCCTTTCGCTAACACAGATCTTTACTCTCAATCTAACTACTATGCCAGCGGATACGCTTCTTCAGGTACAATGGGATCCACCACTGTCCAAGATCCGCAATTTCTGTATGTTGCAACTGGAGGCGGTGTTGAATCTTCTGCTCTATATGGAGTTGATATTTCCATTACCAATTTTGCTGTTGAGCTTACTGGTTATTTCTATCCTTCCGAATCCGGTCTTTATGAATTTGATATGACCAAAATAGATGATGGTGCCATGATTTGGATGGGATCTGGTGGCTTTGATTGTTGTAATCCTTCTATTTCTCAACTTGGTAGTCCTGATACGGCAATTATGTTTGCGACAAAGGAATATAATAGTGCCTCTACTGCTGTTCAAAAGTCCTGGGTTTACATGCAAAAAGGTTATTATTACCCTATTAGAATTGTCTACATCAACTCCCAATCCGATGGTGCACTTAATTTTTCATTTGTCGATCCAAGTGGGAACGAAGCTTCTTTCGCAGACAATGTTTTCCAATTATCTGGTAATTTATCTGGACACTGTACTACAAAAACAGTTACTACCTCAATGCGTTATTACACCTATTACGATGATTCGCTTCCTGCTGGCACCACTATTTATGCTCCATACACTACCTCAATCGATGGTGCTTTGGTTACTGTTGTCAAAGAGACTATTGGTGTTGATTCTGTTGTTGCAGGAACCACCACTGTAACCAAGTACTGGACTAGTTCATACACCTCAACATCCTCTGGTGTTACCACTTATAATAAAAATGGTTTGGACGCAAGGACTCTAGAAGTTGTTTATCTACCTGCATTAGCAACAAGAACTACAACATGGAAGAATAACTATAATTACAAATTGACTACTACGGAAACTGGAACAGATGCGGAAGGTGTTGCTTTTACTTCTACATATGTTTTATTGGAACTTGCTCCAATGGCCACTTCTTATTCAGAATATGACGATGACACTTATTCTACTACCACAGTTACTACAATTGCATGGTACAATGGTCCTTCTACGACCTACGTTGAGATTTTCCGTCCAGCATTAGAGACTTCATATACCTTTGATCAAAATGCTCAGCAAACACAGACTAAATACAAATCTACTACCACTACTCTTCAAGATGGAAGCAAAACTGTTTCTACCTATCTTCAAGTGGTTTATCCAGCTTTGTCTACAACTTCTGTTGTTTGGGACAATACATATTTTACAACTTCCACTTCTGCCACTATTGGGGCTGATCATCAAGTTACAGGTAGCATTTATGTTTACGGCCCTAAGGTCAGTACTACCACTTCTTACGATTCCAATGTTCAATGGGCACAAACAAAGACTGTTTTGTCTACTTACACAGATTCAAACAATGCAGTAGTTACAAGTTTTGTTGTAGTCGATCTCGAACCTGGCCTGAAAACTTCTTATTCTGCTGTCGATGGAGCATACTCTATGACCACTTTTACAACTACAGGATCTAATAACAACGTTTATCTTGTTGTTGAAGGTCCAATAGTTGAAGGAACTACCACTATTTATGATTCAACTGTTTATTGGGGTACCTCAACTGATTTAGTACAAGTCACTAAAACTTTTGACGATGGTTCAGTTGTCACTGGATTTCAAACAGCTGCAAAAATCCCTGTTTTAACCACTAAGTATGTGGAATGGGAGAGTACTGTTACCTCAGACTATACAGTGACAACAACTACCAATGGAGTTGGCACCGAATATGTGCTTGAATACGTTCCTTCATACTCAAGAAGCTATTACTTTTGGAACAAAAAATATGTAAGCACTGTCACTGAGCAATTGGTTTTAAAGAATACGTTAGGTGTTTACACTACATCAACATATGTTTACGTTCAACGTCCATCATTTTCTATGACAACTATCCCATGGACAGGTACAGAAGTTTCATCTTCTGTTGGTTTATATACTCAAAGGGGTGAAGATGGTCTTGCAATTACAGGCACAGAAATGTATATTTTGACTCCAACTTGGACCCCAGCACCAGTTGTCACCTCATCCTACTCCACCTGTGGTCCTGCTACTACTTTTACCACCACCGGTGCCGTCACCAAGACTTTGACTGACGACTCTGGTGCCTCTACTGGTGTCACCACCGTTTCTGCATCCGTCGTTGTTGTTAACAACCCAGACACTTCATGTAACGCTGCTCCAGTTGTCACCTCATCCTACTCCACTTGCGGTCCAGAAACCACCTACACCACCACCGGCGCCGTCACCAAGACTTTGACTGACGACTCTGGTGCCTCTACTGGTGTCACCACCGTTTCTGCATCCGTCGTTGTTGTTAACAACCCAGACACTTCATGTAATGCTGCTCCAGTTGTCACCT
>JAJLVU010000031.1:0-10963 GCA_030570395.1 Saturnispora gosingensis
CACCTACTGTAACTACCCCTCGCACCTACTGTAACTACCCCTCGCACCTACTGTAACTACCCCTCGCACCTACTGTAACTACCCCTCGCACCTACTGTAACTACCCCTCGCACCTACTGTAACTACCCCTCGCACCTACTGTAACTACCCCTCGCACCTACTGTAACTACCCCTCGCACCTACTGTAACTACCCCTCGCACCTACTGTAACTACCCCTCGCACCTACTGTAACTACCCCTCGCACCTACTGTAACTACCCCTCGCACCTACTGTAACTACCCCTCGCACCTACTGAATTGCCAAAAAGATATCCGAAACGGAAATGTCTCTCCAAAAATATACAAACCAATTTGGATCTCTATTAACTGTGTCTGTTGGGTGAAAAGATTTAGTGATTGGCAGCTTACTAAATAAAGAACTGTCCAATCTTCCGCCAAAGTGAATGAATGCACTAAAAAATACCACAGATAGTGGCGTAGAATAATCTCTGACAAAGAATCTGATCTTCTTTGGCAGATAGTGAGATTTGTTGCCAAAAAAGGTGGCACATATGCCAAAGATGCCCATAATTAATGCCAACATAACACTTGCATACCCGCCTTCGTTCCCAGATAATTCAAATTGCCTCCCTAAGATCTGAATACCCTTGTGAATATAAACTATATTGATGAAGAATCCAAAGACATCGCATGAAAATCTAGTAACATATCTCATCCAATTGACAAAATTGCCTGGGGCAAAACGAAATGCATAATCATTGACCAAATACATATCCATGCCATGAACTGGAAGTACGGTGTCCCTCGAGGGACCATGAGTTCATACACTGTGTAATTGAAAATCGAAATAGGACCAGTTACACCCACAATACAGAGTGGTGAACCTGCGAACAGCCCAAAAACAACACCTCCCATGGCAGACAAGAAAAGGACCTCATTGATACCGTATGAGTTTTTTGTATGGTCAAATAGGTCCTGTGCAAACGCTATTGCAGGCAAAAGGTTAGTGAAGAAGATGTATACTGTTGCTGGTATCGTTCGATAACGCAGTCCATATTTAATATCGAACCAATAATACGGTAAAAAATGATGCCTTATGTCATTGTAAATTCCACTGCCGATACTTCTAAAATGGAATAAAGTATTAATTCTATACTTGTTACGTGCACTAAATTGTTCAGTGCTCCCCATGGCAAGTGAACACTCAACTTAACACTTGGTGTCTTTTGTTTGAACAAGATATGCACTGCGCCGTCAAAAAAATTTCTGCTTATCAAAATTTGGGTCACCTTTACGCGGAATTTGTTGTATTGAACCATAGCAAAATGGCGCAATGTTCAATGTTGGAAAAGAAAGCAAAGATTTCCAGACAACTGAAAATCAATAAATGAGAATTTATAAATATACTCTGATGAGAAAAATAACTTTAACGAGAAAAGATGATCTAGCTTATTGTTCTTTCAACATAGATTATACTCAGGATTAGGACCATTGAGCAACTCATTTGTGATGACAATGTTTATTTTTAAGAAAAAATGTTGAACAATAATTAAAGGCGGATTTGAGTTTTTAGACTCTAATTTGTCCAATGAAATTTCAGTTTTATGACTGCAACATTGCTGTACAATACTGAGAAATAAATAATATAGAGATAATGCGGCCAAGCTTTCAAAATCATCAAATAAGAAGCAAATTTTCAACTACAATTCTTCATTCATTTAACAATTATAGTAGCAGTTTACGGTTGGATAGTACATTTTGATATGTTTCGGTCAACTGAGTTAACAAGGCTGAATTCAGATAGTGGTTGAAATGCTGTAATTCAATCTATAAATTGGCATCTGAACGTAAACAAGCAAATTTACTTACCAGTAAAGTTTGCGTTTCGCGTCAAAACTGTATTGAAACATTATTTTTTAACGCTGAGCATTAATTTGCAAAGATTGTCATCGACCCAAAATTAGCTGCAATATAGTTTTCGTAAGCTCTTTCAATGCTAACAATGTCTCTTGCATGTATGAACTCGTTTTTTTTTAACTAGTTTTGCACAATGAACTGTTAAATTGTGTAAAAACCTATATCTTAGTTATTTTAAATAATATAAAGATAATTAAATAAAGAGGAAATTGTAGTTCCTTTTATAGTAAAATATTGATTATATAAATAGAGTGTAAGTTATGATTTGCTTGCATTCTATTGGAGGAATACCTATTAGTTATGATTGCTCCAATAGACATGATAGCAACGGAATGGATTCAAGCATACTGTTGCTCAGAAGTATTAATGCAATATGCATGTATTGTGTTAATACATTAACCTTACATGTAACTCTCCATTGTTATGTACACTAACGTGTTATGAGTGTTACATGGTTAACTTAGTATGTACTGCATATCAGTGATCATACGTTAGCAATATGTATGTTGTTGTTTATGTTTCACATTAAATATCTCAATTAATAACTGAGCAATACTTGATTACCACTTATTTTGACAAATTGGCATTGTACATATTGGTTACTGTAAATAATATTAAAATAATATCCGGTAATAAATTGATCAGGGACCTGCCAAAGATGAACCAAAAGTTTTGTAAAGAGAGTACACTTACTTTGTTCAAAATAGATATCAATGAAACACTTCTACTATCTTGAATAATTTGGTGGATTAGCTAAGCAAGTTAAGCTTTCGCCATCTCAGTTTTTGGATTAAATTATATTCATTAACTTACAAAGTAAATTATATCATACAAGCTGAACTACAGTATGCTGCATTTTGTTCCTGAGATGAGATGTAGAGTCAATATAAATTTAATATCTCACTATATCTGCTGAGGTTACCTTATTTATTTATAAACAATAAAATATGCTAAATTTACAAAGGCTAACGTTATATCTCGATCTCCCGCGATTAAAAACTTCTTTTATCTACAGCATAATTGAAGATTAGTACTGCCCCTAAATAGCAAAGTAACTTTTCTGGACATCAAAAGCAATTAAGCGTTTATATAAAAGATTAGAGAATTGCAAAATAAAAAACATAAATTTATAAAAGTTAAAGTAGAAAAAGCTTTACCAAAAAATTAATAAAATTGCAAAGACACTCAGATTTTTGTTAAAGCTTAGTTTGACCATGATTGATGGGATCTACAAATGGATTTTCAGAAATGGCATTATTATCATCCACAACTTTTGTATCTAAAAAGCTCATTTCTAGGTGATTGGAACTCTCTTTTTTAATTTTTAGATTGTTATTTCTACCATATGCAAAACCTGGGTAAAAAGCTGTTAATATAATGGCAGCTAAGCATATTAGTAATGCATCCAAAATCAAAACATAAAGTTCTGTGTTTGCTAACTTAGAATCCCAGCCTTGAGCAAATTCAATTACTCTGTAGATGGATCTTGTTAAAATCAATAAAACGGCAGCTGTGACAGCAATCATAAACCAATGTAAAAGACCCCTTGATCTTATGCTTTTATATAAAGGATCAAACATAGTATCACCATAAACCTTGTGGGCATTATATATTTTCCAAATGAACATAAACCACAAAGTTTCAAAAGCGCACATAACAACAACTTGGAGAACCAAACCAGCAAGCATTATATGCGAACCAATGTCACTAATACCACCTGCAGCAAGCCCACCGCCAGCTGCTTGTAGAAAAATGCAACACACATCGGTTGCAATGAAAATATAAGAATATTTCATTGGTTTCAATTTTGAATATTGAGAACCGTAGATAGTTATCAACTGCGCTAATATATAATAAATACCTGCCATGAGAAAGGAAGGTGCAAAAGTAAGACAACTTAATTGCATAGCATATACAGACAGGTTAGTAATGTCATTGTGCGAAAGAGCGCGACCCACATAACCAATGACCTCTAGTACAATACCACAAAACCAAGAACACAAAAACCACCATTCACGATAGTATAAACCAAGAAAGCATTGAAGAACCAAAATGATAAAAAATGCCACTGCGAAAACGGTGTTTCCAGCTAAAGAGGGATGGTTTCCACCGTAGAATTCGTACTTAGTGGAAGCAACAGTTGTAGCATAATTGAGAGAAGATATTGAGGCAGCAAAATTCTCCACTGTTGCAGTGGCTTTTGTGATCGATCCTATTGTTGACATTTTAGTCTCAGTTGCTTTATAATATCTTTTTTACTTGAAAAAAAAAAAAAGATCTGTTAAGATTTTTATATCATTGAGGCTTAGTGGTAGCAAAAGATTATTTTCAGGTAAAAGAGGCTTGGTTTCAAACCCTCATAAACCCTTTCAAAACTCTGTGAACAATGCTATTTACTAAACTTCCATTATTCACGAAACTAATCATTTTCAAATAGTGCATATTAAGCAGAATAAAGTGGTAAAAAAAATGTTCTACCAGTTCAGCTTCATGATTCGAATAGCAATGATAAAAAATTTGTGTCATTAATACAATGTACTTTGTATGTTGGTATATAATCTTTTGAACTTGCATCAATCCTATTTTCAATCACCTTTCCAATAATGTGGCCAGAATAAGCATCTCTGACTAAAAGACCAAACTGATCATTCATGGGACCTGATATATCCGATTTAATCTTTCACTCAGCTTGATTGCTGGACGAGATGATCTCTGTGTACCATGTTTTAATGTAACGTTCCTGGCACATGTACTACACTCCTTCAACATCCTATTTATTTCTTTATTAGAGACATCACTTCTTTTAAATACTTTTCTTAATTGTCGGCAACCAGTAAGTCTTAACAAAATATGCTTATTTTTGGGTTTATCCTTTTTATAAGTAGTTATCTTAAATGTAGAAGGGATTCTTTACCATATACTTTAAAGAAGTCTCTTTCTTGGAAGATATTAACTATGATATCACTATGAAAGTAAATAAAATAGGTGAATCTGTTAGGAAAATCCTATATTCATTTTTTATCAATTTTGACACCGGCATAATGTTCCTTGAAGCAGTTGTAACATATAACACATCTTTCAAAATCAGTTTATTATTAAATTCATAATCACCTACTAATTTTGAAACAACCTTTGACCTACAGTAAGCAACTCAGTTCTCTTTGGTCTAATATTGAATAAGTATACCTTTGTGTTGAAGATATGGATTGTAGAACCACAGTTAACTGGAACTTCTTTTTCTTTACATTTTTCATCTTTATCCATATTTTTATATATTTTTATATTTTAGTTCTCTTCAAATTCATTGTCACTAGAGTCATTATCAAACAAATAGTGTAAGGATTGACTTTTTCACATCTCTCAAAACAGTTATCAAATGCATGATTATGTTTATGGCAAAATGTACAATATAATTTTTGTCCTCCTTTTTTCTAAAAAACTATTTCTTGAATTTCTTACCATTCGTTTTGTTTTGTTGTTGGTTTGATTTATTATCATGAGCTTTATACTTCTTTTTGATACAATTGGCCTCATGTTCCCTTTAAGAGGTACTACTTAGCTTAGTTTTAGTTATATCATCAATTGTGCTCCAATTCTTCTTTGCCTTCAAATACAAAAAAAAATTGGTCAAAGCTCTACTCTTACCAAAGACCCATTTGTCAAAGAATTGAACCAATGCGTTATCAATAACTTGTCGAAATAATGGTTGTGGATTCACAAACTCATTAGCTTCCATAATCTCTTTAATCAAAAGGGTGTAGATGTTAGGTATCAAAGCACTTCTTAAATAGTTGACAAATTAAGGTTAATCAGTGCCTGTTTGGATTCCTTATTTGGGGTTCTCTTCTTGAGAGTTTCATTGCAAGAATTTGCAATTGCTAGGTCCAAGTGAGTCGAGAAAACATGAGTCACTTTGTCATTTGAAGCTGTGCCTTCATGAACATTAGTTTCATTTCGAGCGGAGTCGATAATTATACAATAATCTCTTGAACTATTCTCTAAATAATTCAAAGATTATAAAAGAACTCTAGAGTATAGAGTAAAAAAATTTTTTAGTACAGAATTTATGAATGACAATATAAATTGTAGTTTTGGGACTAGATTATTTGAAATAGTCAAGTGAAACTTCTTCAATACAATGAGTAAAGCAATCCTGAAGATATAAACTCCTTATTGATAATTATAAGATAAAGTAAAATGTAGACTTGCAGTTAAAGGGTATTTGATGCATGAGCATAGCTGTCAAAATAAGTGGTAATTAAGATCACTCAGTTATTAATAAAGATATTTAACGTTGAAGTATAAACTAGAACATACATATTGCTAACGTATGATCACTGATATGCAGTACATACTAAGTTAACCATGTAACACTCATAACACGTCAGTGTACATAACAATGGAGAGTTACATGTAAGGTTGAATGTATTAACACAATACACGCATATTGCATTAATACTTCTGAGCAACAGTATGCTTGAATCCATTTCGTTGCTACCATGTCTATTGGAATAAATACCACTAGTGGGTATTGCTCCAATAGAATACAGCTATTCCTAGCTTACACTATATTTATATAATCAATATTTTGCTAAAAAAAACTACTGTATTCTCTTTATTTAATTATCTATATGCTACTTAAAATAAGTAAGATACAGTTTTTTACAGTGAGAGCACTTCTAAAAAGTCAAATATAGATATAATCTACTTTATTGCATGGTGGTTTTAATTTTTGCTTGAACACTTTAAAAATCAATATTATTTGCAAATTAAGCAAGAAAGAAAGTGTACTTGACATATTACTATCCCAGCTTAACATGTCACACACACTATGCAATATAGATATAAACTTTCGAATTCAATTCTAAACTATCATTGTGACTTAGGTACATTTGAAAAGCTTTGAGAAATATTATCAATTTAAACCCTCCTTTTCTTGCTGAGTTGTTACCTCAAAAAAGGACCCCATCATTATGGGTGATTTAGTGACACAAACAGTAGATGAATAGTCACCCATTCGATGATCCTCTTTATATATTGAATCCGTCAAAAATGAATATTATCATGTGGCTCGGGCAATGATGAACCAAACTCTTCATTTGCCTCCAATTCTAAAGTTTGCATTTGCTCTGATCAATTGTTGCAATTTTCAATTTTAGCTGTTTTTACATATACTTCATTTGCGTCACTGCTTTGAATATATCTACTAAACCATATTGGTCCACTCCATAGAAAAAACAAGGCAAGTGCTAGAGCCAGTGAGAACCATAATAGACCAAACCAAGCCCTACCAAAGAAAAAAAAAATGCCATAATGTATTAATTCTTCAGTAATCTGTTTTTGCATATAAAAGGTAACATATTCCATTAGGGCAATTCCAAGAAGAAAAAAAATCAAAACGAGAGAACTCAAAAAACCCATCAAATGTTTCCATAACTTCAAACTCTTCAAACCATCAGTGTCTTCTTCTTTTTTGAAAAAATAAAATGCAAAAGTCGCAATAAGCAAGAAAGCATCTATACTCAATGAAACCTTCAGCGCTGCAATTGAGAGAATATTTCTTTGTTTTCGTGTCTTTTGTTGAGAAGCATAACTAGCAGAAGGTTTATAGACATAATTTTCAGAAAACGGTGTAGCATCGTCATTTTTTATAAAGTCTGCGCCATAGGCGTAAGCTAAAATTATATTTAATCCAATGTTTGACAGTTCGGTTCTGTAATCAAATGAGTAATTATAATCTGGCTCCATACATGTGAGAGTGGAGTTGTCAGCAAAAATTTGGCCGTCAATGTGATCAACGCTGTAGATGACACCATTAATGGATATTTCTGTATCAATGATGTGACTTTTATAGCAAGAGTGATATAAATGCGAGTAAATAATTTCAGGGGTATATTTAACTTTGGTTGTTATATATTTAGCCAGTATTTCTATCTCTGAAGTTTAGATGTATGATTTTTCTGATTTGAATTTTTCCTTTAGAGTGTTGAACAATCCAGTTGCTAAAGTATCTCGATGGCATTCAACTTTGGCAATGTACATTTGGTCGCCACGAAAGTTATCTTTCAATATAATGAACAATGTTAGAAGTAAGAGCAGCGAAGTCGTCGTTCTTAAACAAAAGACAATAAGGGCGCGCCTACTAAGGTTGCAAAATGGGTGCAACAATCTCAGAATCCATTCGACCATTACAATAATGGATGGTAGCACAAAAAATGAAGATTTGTTATCTGTTGCAAAAAACAAAAAAAAATTACTTGCTCTATTGGTGACAAAAATCTTCATGGTGAATCTGATGTGCAAATTATGGTTTATCAGGTACTAATGATTTTTAGTGCAAGGGCGGACAAAACATCGATCTTAATCAGTTTTGATTGAGGAATAAGGTAACATTTCTTAGATTACATGGCTAACACAGTACATTTGAAATCATCCCTAAAGCCTACTAAAACTTGGTAATAGAACATCTACAAGTTTAGTGTCTTTCAATAACTAACTTTCCAATGATAGTGCAATCGATACTGGAATGGCCACGCTTGATCGCGATTCCTCTTTTGTGAGCCGGTTTGTAGGATTGACTTGGTCAAACCAGATTAAACTGTTTTTTAGTCGAATTTGCCACTTTGGAACGAACTATATGAACTCAAATCAATTGTAAATACATCTTGTCCTAAGATATATTATAGTGCTTTTTCAACAAATGATATTCTTCATGAGTTCCAATCTTACATCAACATCAAGTCTGCTTGTCATTCGTAAAGTGAGAAATTCGAGAGCAAAAATGCGTAATGATAATAAACTCAAAATGATTGCGTACGTTTTTCGTAACTGTGCTTGTAGTTGGATTTCAACTAGCAACCCATAACTTCATTAATCCTATTGATTCGATGAATAGTTTATATTAATTAACAGCTTTCCAATTTATGGAACTGGAAGAAAGATGCTTTTTAAATTTTTAGAAACACAAGTGTTTTGTGCTTGTTTGCTAGTCGTAAACAGAAATTTATCAAAAAATGAGCTAGGCACTTGATTTTCGTTTTTCTTTCCGTTCAACTTTTGGTGAGATAAAGGGAAATGCCAAGATTTAATGTACAGAAAGTTGAAATTCGCAAAATGCATAAAGGAAATCTGTTTGGCCTTGCTCTGATCTGATATTTAATTGATTACATATAGTGGCATAATCTAAGTTGCACATATTCTAATATAATTAACTGCCATAAGAAAGAACATTTTTCCCAATTCCCTTTCATTTGTAAAAGTAGAATTTTTTTTTGTACTAAGGTTTTGCTTTTAAATAAAGCCTCCTATTATTTTCTGACTTTACAAAGAATACGACCAAAAATTGTTTTTGCTAGCATCAAAACTTCAATAAACTGCAAATTTTACAGTGTTTTTGATAGCTTTACTTTCACACTTGTTCCTTTATTGAACTATTTTGGGCTAATTGGACTCCTTGAATTTAAAATTAAAAATTATTATTTTTAAGAGCAATGCTTTTTGTGCAGCGGCAAGTTTTCCTGTGTTCAGAGACAACTAAAAATGTTGAACATAAACAAAATATAGAAAGGATAAGCCTAGTTATAACTAGGTTATATATACTATTAATGAATTGTAAGATTATTCAGTTACAATCCATAAATTTATCAATTTAACCTCTGTGATATGCATCATTGAAATATTGAAATCGTTGTTGCATTATGTAGATTATAAATCGCTTGCTTGAAACATAACTAATGGAGACTAATCACGTATCACTTTCACGCTTATTGTTCAATGTGCGCTTTATGCTCAGCCAGTGTATTTAATGGGT
Organism: Saturnispora gosingensis; assembly: GCA_030570395.1. Classification (NCBI taxonomy): domain Eukaryota; kingdom Fungi; phylum Ascomycota; class Pichiomycetes; order Pichiales; family Pichiaceae; genus Saturnispora; species Saturnispora gosingensis. Next base: position 9,728 of record JAJLVU010000031.1, read on the forward strand.
GAAGACTTTATTAATTTTTATAACTCTTTTATCACAAGCTTAGTTTATTTCACTGTTGTATAAAAGGCCTTAATACAATTTTTATGGTTGAAAATTAGGGAACACTGACTTCAAAGCTGATAATAAATTTACAGCAATTGAGTTCTATATACAAAATCACAAAGTATGAATATTTCCAGTCTTCAACTTACACCACACCAGCAAAAGTTTGTGCCTATTATACATTACTAGACGAATCTTCAGCGCTGAGGCCAATACTTTGAAGGTTTATTAAGTTATTCTGACTTGCGATTTCCAGTCTGTTACTCACCAAAATTGGCTAAATGAATCTGCAAATGGCTAGTGTATAAATCATCCCTAAAAATGCCTTGCTAATAGCATTGAAAACCTCGGTTTCGTCTAGGGAGCTGTAATCTGTGTTAAAAATGAAACTAGCTAACACTCTACACTAGCTTACAAGCAGAAATTCTCTGATTGCTATTGGTACGAGAACGAGAAAAATTGAAACCCCAATAAAAGGTTTTTTTAGTTTAAAGATTGCCTGGAGTCATATTTAAAGTTTTGGTATAGTTTTATCTACCTCTATCCAAAATTTGACAATCTTAGTTGCTGTCGGCTATATGAGTAATTTTCAAAATTAATTTTGAGCCCATTCTGAATTTATGTGTGCCAATTTTGACTTTTACTTAAAGTATTCTTACTAGCCTTCATATTGCCCTTCCGATATTAGCCTTTTTTCTAATATTAACATAACTTTAATTTTTATATTCTGTTTATACTCGAGCTAATCTATGCATTCAGTTTGCTGATATACAGTCTAAACAATAGTAAACAAACAATATTAATGCATATATAAACAGTTATTGAATATTACCAATTTGAAATTACACTCCACTACTACAAATCTTATCTTTTAAGCGAAATTTTAATTTAACAATCGAACCCGTGTGCGCCAAGGTAATTGGCCATTAGGCTATTTTAAAAATTTGTTACAAAAATTTTGATTTTTTGTTGTATCTAAATACCTGATTTTTTTTTTACAAATAATTAAAAATTTGAAAATGTTTTGCAATTTGTTGAGATAACAAGAAAAGAGCCTGAGCATATTTAGTATGTGTCAAATATAAGCATTAACAGAACTCGGTAAATACCTAATTGGGTTAGCTAAGCAAGTTTAGCGTATAGAGTTCGTAAACGCAAATATCTATAAAAGAGCGAAGTGTTGCTTTTTATTTA